>CATKHJ010202606.1:0-21853 GCA_949750685.1 Vernicia montana
ATACAATTCAGGTGAGGTTAGGTTCCATGTTACCAGAGCTTGACAAAATCCCAGAGATATGCAGGAATGAGGTGCTTGAGTGGAACCAACAGGCTACAAAGGTTGCAGAGATGTTGATGGAATTGTTATGCGAAGGGCTGGAATTAAATGCTAAAAGATTGAAGGAGATGTCTTGTTTGGAAGGCGGGTTAATGGTGGGTCACTATTACCCATCCTGTCCACAGCCTGATTTGACTTTTGGGGTTACATCACATACAGATCCTGGAGTTTTGACAGTGTTGATGCAGGACCATGTTGGAGGTTTACAGGTTAAGCATGCTGAGCAATGGGTTGATGTTAAACCTGTCCCTGGAGCTCTTGTTATTAACATTGGTGATATACTTCAGGTAAAAATAGTTAATGGGTGCTTGTTTGAATTTATATTGTGAAAACTTCAGAAATATACCTTGTGATTTAGCAACTCAACTGAGCCTTAATTTCAAAATTAATTGGACCTCGCTATATGGATTTTTAATATTATGTGATTTCATCTATTATGATTTAGTTTTTCTATTCCTCAGATCCTATCCAATGATGAATACATAAGCGTAGATCATAGAGTGTTGGCTAATTCTTCGCCCGATCCAAGAGTTTCCACTGCTATTTTCTTCATCCCTGGAAATAGAGACTTCTTGTACGGACCCATTCCAGAGCTATTATCACAAGAGAAACCAGCTCTATTCCGGCAATTTACGCTTGGAGATTACTTGAGAAGGTGGCTCTTAAAAGAATTAGATGATAAGACTTTGAGAAATTACTATAGGGTGTGAATTAAAAGTATAAACTATAGGATAAACATTTCATTTGATACTCTGCAATATAATGTATGTTATCATGTAATGATATTTTATTAACAAAGACAGTATAAACACTGAACAATAATGCTGTTGGATTTCTTACGGACAGAATCTTGATATCAAAACATACAATGATATATAGAGCCTGCAGTACATGGGGAAAAATGCGAAATATAATTTACTGTTAATCACTAATTTTTTATTTCATTTCTTTGTATGCCCAAACAATTCAGCCATAAATTCATCATCAGTTGTTTCAAGGTACTTAAAATTTGCCTATCAGAGCTACTAAATTATTGATCACTTTCTTTTGATCTTGTAGGAGTTTGTGGTAATTAAATTTGTAATAATCTACTCACCTAAATGGACATTATCCTATTTTTTAAGCCAAAAATGAAAATATACATATTATCTTTTTTCTTTTTAATATAAATTTAGTTCTCAATTTAAAATTCAAACTAGAATTTTCAGTTTTGTAGGCAATTTTAATACAATTTAATTAACTAAAAGCTCATTCATGAAAAAATAAAAGGATTATTTTATAATTTTTGCATCACTATACTTGATATTCGTAATAAAAAAAAATACTCCCTCCGTCTGATTTTGTTTAGGACATATTTTTTTTACAAAATTTAAAAGTACATTAAATAATATGCTATTTTTCCTTTTATACTCTTTATTAAATACAATTTCTTATAAATTTTATGAGAAAAGTTGAATTAATATATAAAGAAAAAATATGTATAAAAGGTAAAAAAAATATTAAAAATAGAAATGGGACATACTTTTTGGAACATCCAAAAAAAGAAAATGTCCCAAATAAAATAGGACAGATGGAGTATTATTTATTCTCTCCGTCCCAAAAATATTATCCACTTTTTTTTCTTACACAATTTAAAAAAATACAATTTATTACTTGTCAACTCATAAATTTTATTATATTTTTTTTATTTATACCTTTACTTATACTTATTTATTACTATTTTTTTTATTAATTTTGAGAATAGACAAGTATTACACTTTTTAATTAATAAGGATAAAATGGACAAATACCTATATTTATTTTTAAAGTGAGCAAATATTTTGAGATATTTTAAAAAGAAATAATAGACAATTTTTTTTTTTTTTTTTTTTTTTTTTTTAGTATGGAGGAAGTATTAGGTTAAAACTTGTATGTGACGTTTTTTTTTTTTTTTTTTTTTTTGCCAAATAACTTGTATGTGACGTTTTGTTGCCTAAACTCAACGAACCAAAATAAAAAGAATGATGGCAGCTATCACAACATCAATTAGTACAGATGTACATCCAATTTCAGAGTATGATATTTTTTAAGAGGCCAAACGATTCGATGAGTCTAAAATCGGAGTCAAAGGCCTGGTCAACTCGAGGCCTTACCTGTTACCTCCATCCCCCGCATCTTTATCCACCCAACCAATACATTCTCCGAGAATGAATATAATGACAAATACATAAAAGACTTAGTCCCAGTTATAACATTATATGTATACGAATTTATGGATTTTAATATGATATTTGGATTGATGATAATCTCAGTACAAATTAAAACCAAAGATAATATATATAAAGAATTTATAAGACTGAAGATATATGTAAAGGACACATATGAGTTCCCAATACTTGAGAGAGTTTGTATGACAGTACGATGATTTTAAATAACAACTAATACGTTGTATATCAGTGGTTTCGTATCGATTTTTTTAAAGGTTCATATATAATGTATCATCCGTTTCGTATCGTATCGATATTTTAAAAATCCGTTTTGTTTCATAGGCATTATATATGAATTAGTGAAAATTAGTTGTGTATCAAAACTTAATCACTCGAGACACATCGATACAGTCGATATAAAATGATATGGTCATGACGTAAATTATTGATTGAATTTTATATTATGACCTTGTAATAATTTCTTTTCATTTTTTTTATCTCTATAGGTATATTATTTTTTTGCATGGCTTTATAAGATTATGATGGACTCATGAACTCGGTCTTTTTCTATTTTTTCTTTATATCTATATTATTTTTCTGCATGGCCTTATAACTTATAAGGTTATTTATTTCTATGTTTATATTATTTCTATGTTTTATTTTCATATATAATTATTAGTCAATTTTATGGTCTATTTATTTTTTAATCTTGTCATATTTGCTTAGAATAAAGAGAGATTTTTTTATCATTTTATTTATCTTGTATAACGTGGTTTTTCTCCTTATAAATTATTAAAATAAGATTGATTTATTAAAAAAAAAATTATATTTTTTAAGTCAAGATAATATTTTATTAGAAATTTATATAATTTTATTATTATTATTATTGTTATTATGCATTATTCATAAATATATTATGTAATTTGAATTTTTCTAATAAAGACTATGCTTATTTAAGTATTTATTAATTTAATGTATTATATTTTAGAGGTTAGTCTTTTTATTATTTGAATCAATTTACTAATTATTATTAAAAAATTAACGTTGACGACGAATAATTCAATCAGATTCAGATGAATACCATTATATCAATTTCAAGACCAATAGCATTCACATTACTATTATTTAAAACCCGTGATGTGTATAGTGAATTAGGGAAAGAGTGTTGGTTACATTGGAACCTACTCCCATAAAACTAATTGATTTGTGTCAGCTCCAACACAGCCAATCGTTTTATATATTTTGACTATCCTATTCATTTCCCAACAAAACATCCCACCATCGACCTCTCCGGTGTTGATTCCGACCGGAGAGCGGAGGTTATGGAGCAGCTTTCGCGTGCCTCTTGGGAGCTTGGATTTTTTCAGTTTGTGAATCATGGTGTGCCGATTGTGAGCAATCGATGGAGGTCAAGAAACAGTAGTATCGGAGGGACGGGGCGGGTGTTAGGAATAAATGATTAAAAATAAAAAGAGTCAAAAATTGGTGGCCTAATTAGATTGGTTGGTGGCAACCAATTTGGACTAAATTGGTTGGTGGCAACCAATTTGGACTAAATTGATTGGTGATCTAATTAAATTAGTTGGTAGCAACCAATTTGGACTAAATTAGTTGGTGAAAATTAGGTGGCAATTAGACCAACCAATTTGGACCAAATTGGTTGATGGATGCCTATAAAAAACATTGAGAGGAAGGCAAAAAAATATAGCACAAGAATAAGTAAAATTCCTTATATTTAGAGAGTTTAGAAAGTCTGAGGAAAATTCTCTTGGGTGTATTTAGAATTTTTGAGTGTGAAAAAAATATTGTGAGTATATGTGGTTGTAACAATTTTCACATATTGAATATTTTTTTCTGATTGTTTTTGATAACACTGTGATTTTTTCTCATTTTGAGAGTTTCTACGTAAATTTCTTGTGTTATTATTCTTCTATTATTTCTTTTGTTATTCTTGCATAATTGTGATTTGGAGGAAATTTAATTATTTAAATTCAGATTTCCCAACATACAGCTCTTACCGACCCAGTGCCTGGTCTGGTCATTAGTGAATTTCAACTTTAATTATTTTTTATCTTGAATTGGGTTTCGGTTGAATAATCGAGCTATTACCAACTGTTTTTAAACATTTTCAATATTAGAAAGATCTTTTTCTTTGCGTATTACTATAGGATAAATAAAATTGCTGTTAATCCAAATTTGACCTTCTGGATAGTTTGAACTTTGAATTAATAGTTCATATGAACGGTTTTCCTTTGGTAGGATTTTGACTAATGCAAACGATATTATGGCATATTGATTCATTTGACTGACTTTGGAGTCAGTCAAAACTCAAAACTTATATAATTATATATATTGTGAACTTGACCGGATGTGCTGAATATTCAAAATTCTTCCTTGTGACTTGTATAGTATGGTCTGCTTGTATGTATAAAACAGAGAAAATGCAAAAACCTAATTGGGCATTACTTTTGAGTTGTGATTAAGCTTTTCTATTCTCAGGATAGCACGATGACTTCAAGATTTCTAGTTTGTCTCTTACTTGTTGTTGCCGTTGTCACAGTAGACTGCAACTTAGAAGGTATCTAAATTCGAAACCAACAAGATATTATTATTATTGTTAGTTTTGTAGTAGTAATTAAAATGGCTGCTGACTGCTGAACAGGGGATGCTCTTTATGCCTGGAAAAGCAAACTGGTAGACCCATACAATATCCTACAAAGTTGGGATCCAACTCTTGTCAACCCATGTACCTGGTGGCACGTCACCTGCAACTCCCAGAACAGTGTTACTAGGGTGTATGTGTTTTCTCCCTAAATTTTATATATACGAGTAGAGTTGGTTTTGTATTATTGGGTACTTGAGAATTGCATTTTTAGTTATATATTTTATTTGAATTTGGATTTGATCATTGAAGGGACCTTGGCAATGCTGGATTATCAGGACCCCTTGTCCCTCAACTTGGACAATTGGCCAATCTTCAGTACTTGTAAGCCCTTTTCTTCTAACTACTATTTTTTTTTTTTTTTTGGTACATCAAAAATTCTGAAAAGGAAAGGGAGATTGTTAGTGTTCAAATTCTTCACCTCCTACACAATATAAACACTCCTCTAATCTCTAAACTACCAGCCCAATAGTACTTTACTGAATTTACTAATAAGCTTGATGAAGTAGTTTTGAACCCTTTAGTACCTTCATTATTGGCAGAGAGATATTTGGTAATAGTATCAATGGAAGCATTCCACCAGCAATTGGCAATTTAACAAAGCTTGTCAGCTTGGATTTGTACGATAATCGACTAACTGGTTATATTCCATCTTCTCTTGGCAACTTGAAACAGTTGAGATTTATGTAAGTATACCCTTATTAAGAATTAATTGAGAAATCCCATTTAATTTGTTCTCGTAGTTCAGTTCATGATCCAACTAATTGTTTTGCAGGAGATTGAACAGTAATAAGCTAAAAGGCACCATTCCAATAGGGGTTATCGGTCTTATTAGTTGGGGCAATTTGCGGATATTGTGAGTTCATACTTCATTCCATAAAAAGTTTCTTTTGCTTAAAATCAAAAGTTGCTCATATGCATGTACTTTATTTTGACAATTTGGTATTTGCTTGATGATTCTATCAGAAATGTATCAGACAATTTGTTGACTGGGACTGTTCACACTAATAATCCAAAAGGTAACACTTTGAATTTGATATACACATTCTTTGATAGGATTTAGCTTACTAATTGGCACATTAGTATTGACCAACCTTTTTCTTCTTTGATAGGATTTGCTATTACAAGTATCATACAAGATCCTAAAGCTCCTTCAAAGTGAATGCAATGGAAGTAGTGCAATATACGACCAGACTACTGTAAAATAAATTTGGCAATTCCTCCCAATCAATTTTCTGGGGCAATAATGTTTAGCATATGAGTGAATTACTCTAATGAATATCAAAAACTTTGTTTGGTGTGTATTCTATTGAATTAAGTGATATTCATATTATAGCTTTCAAGGAAAATATTTCAACTATTCAAGGGGTGGAATATGATTTCATCATATTTTTATATGAACCCTTGGTAAAATTAAAAGTTTTAAATGTTTGCATATCATGACACAACATTGAATTTTTCTTTTTTATAATATTACACATCATATTAAATTTAAATTGAATCATATCGGACCACTCATTAATTTTTTTTATAAAAAAATTAATTTGAGATTCACGAAATTTTTTATTAATTTAAATAGGACCAAATTTAATATCAAAATTCAAATAATCTCACATTGGAGTGGAATCAATCGTATAAACAAGTTGGTCCTTAGTTTAACTTTTAATTTTACAAAACATTTCAAGATTCGAACGGATTTGAAGCCATCTTAAATCGAATGAGTTTGGTTGAAGTTTAGGGGACGAGTTAAAAATTATAATAAATAGATTGGATTCATTTATAGTGGGCGTAGCTGGCCCAACCAACTCTGGATTAGTTATGTAAGTGCACAAACTTAGGTTTTCTAAGGAATCCAAATGGGGTATAAATGTAAAGTTAGTTTGGGAAATTGAATTTGAAAATGGAGGGAAAAGTAGATGGAATTGGAAGTTGTTATGTGGAATGTTGGTGTAAATTTAGATTCAAACTAATCCTTTCCTTTATGCGAACTCATCATGATGGACTCAGCTTTTCCACTCGTTATGTCCTCTATATAATTGGGATCTCTTTGTACATGCTTTCTCATTTCATGAATATGAAAGCCTTTTTCCTTTTCTTTTACACTTTCAAAATCAAAAACTATATAATTAATAACTTTATCTATTAATAATATAATTATGCTATGACCTAGAGGGAGTATTTACTTCTAATTATGTACTTGAATCAATAGTATCATCAGTTAAGGGTCATATCGCAATTAGTTTAATTAATATTATCATAAAATGAGTAAAAACAATTTATATATAAACAAAACTTGAAAGGTCAATGGTCAACCAAATTCACTGCTCTTGCTTATTGACAAAGTGAAATTCGATCGTGTTGTAGTGATTATAAACTCAATGGTCTTTTTTCTTTTGTGTTTGAAGAAGCAGAAGAAGAACAAAAGTCTTTTTAACATTTGTTCCTACTTTTTCCAAATTTATCATGAAAGTAGAAAAAGGAAATATGAGTGCTGGGCTTAGTCAAGTCACTCCTTTTAAGGAGAAAAAAGAGTCTTATCTTTTAATTATTTCTAAGTCAAGATTATAATAGAAAAGGTGTTTTTATGAGTACTGTACATACCCATATCAAATTAATACAAAGTCAAAAAGACTAACACAACACAAAACTTATTATGGACCCCTCTGCTCTGGCCTCTACTACTATCAACTTTAAGCTTTAAAAGACGAGTCTCACATGGCAACAATCACATTTTCCATCTTAGTGGCCCTTAATCCTTCCTTTTATCCAACCCAACTATACCATCTCTTCTCTTCCTTCGCCGAATAAAAAATAATTCCAAAATTAGTGAATTAAAGACTCATTTTCGTCAATAATAAAAATAAAAAATATATATATATTTATAAGTTAGTATCTTTCTATCAATAAATTTTAATTTAACAATATTATACTTATTTTAAGATTATAAATTTAAATTTTAGTCTAATTAAATATAATTATTTCTATTGGGTATTTGTCAAGAATTATAAATAGGTTTCAAATTCTGGAAATTTTACGTGATGGAAGTGCATGATTCATATTCTTATTATATACAAATCCAAATAAATTTAACAAAAGAAGGAAAAAAAAAAAAAAAAGCTTAGCAAGATGTTGAAAAAGGGAAGGAATAATTCGAGAGGCAATAGCAAATTTGAATTCCTTCACGCACATATTGGTTGACTTATGTTTACTCGAATAATGCTTCTTTTAAATTGGCCATTCAGTGACGAATCTAAATTATATTTATTATTATTATTATAAAATTATTATAGAAAAATAGAAAAGGATAATAAATAAAATAAAAAAAAGTGTACATGTTCGCATTAAGAATTTTTATTTGATGAAAGTAATGCCAAAGGGATCATGAATATTTAGCTGCTCTCATATTGGTTATATTAAGATAATTAATTAAGAAAATATATATAATAATTACTACTACTAAATACTAATAATAAAACAATATATAAAAATGTATACCACGCATTTCCAAGTAATATTCTTGTTCTTGTATATATTTGTGTTCTTTAGGGTTGTCCATATCTCCATTTTAAAATCTCAAGAGTAAAGATGCCCAGAAAAAAAAAAAAATAATAATAAGAATAAGAAATACAATTATATAGTATATAATATATAAAATTATAATAAATATAATAAAAGCTATGGTTTGCTTGGGGAACAATGAAACCTGAAATGGACAAAGTTAACTTCTGTCTCAAATATTCTCCTCTATCCACTGCCTCATTCAATGTTCCATCCAATCCAACAATTAGTGTTTTAATAACACTTATTAGAATAATCCAAAATAAAAATATACTCAATTTTTATGTAATTCAAACTGAATATATTTAATCACTAAATAAATTACTGATTGTGTGTTTGAAACTTACTTGTTGATGGAAATACAAATTTATATTATATATAAAAGTTTTAAGAGGTTAAATTTTTGAATTATCCATAAAGGATATAGTTTTTAATGTAAAAGACATAAATGACATTTTTATTCTAAATTTGATTGATTTAGTATCATTTTTAATTAAAAATTTATTATTTTATTATCTTTTGTATCATAATTAAAGAAAATTTAAATCCTATTAGAAATAAAATCTGTAATTCTAATTATTATAAATATATGTTCATAAAGTCATAATTTCTCTCATATTCATATTTGTTTTACAATATCAATATCTTATAATCGTTTAAAAGATCAATCTCTTATATTTATTAAATTTTTGTTTGATTATTAATTAAAATATTTTTTATTATTTTATAAAATATTTAATATTTAATAATATATAATCCCGCGTTCAAAATTTATAATAATTGAGTAAGTAGTTAATAAAAATGTATGAAGATGCATGAGTTCATAATATAATAAATATTGAAATAATCTTTTAGAATTTGTAGAAAGAAATAACAATGAAATGTCATAATCACATAAGTGGACCATGGTGGTCCTAATCTGCTCCATTCTGCTTCTTACTCTTTCGCAAAGTTACTGCCCAAAGCAATGTATTTGTAGACTTCACCTTCGTTTATTTTGAAAAATTTTAGCAATAAATTTCACAAAATTTATAGATTATAGTTTAATTTTTTATTTGATTTAAAAAATTGAGTTACATTTTGTTAAAATTTATCATACTCTAAAACTTAAAAAAATAAAAGATTTGAAAACTCACATAAAATGTGAGTTTTTTATTTTGTGAATTTTATTTAAATTTATAAATTTAAAATTTATTATGCTAAACGAGACATGGGTTGATAACGAGGATAAAATTGTTCAAGTAATAAATGAACGAGGCTAATTTTGGTATTGCATCAAAATAACTAATAAATTATTTAATGGTAAAAAACTGCCTTTTTTAAAATCTATTTTTCAGGTATATTTTATTTTATTCAGCAATTATGTTCTAATTTTAGAAAATATAATATTATTTTTTATTAATTAAAAAATTAAAGATTAAATTTATTATATTATGAAAAATATTAATTAATTTAAGAGAATATACATATTGATATTTTAAAAATATGTTACAAACATATCTTTTTTTTTTCCTCAATATATATACATTATAATTTCATATTATAAAGAATTACTATATTGTAAAAATTATATATTATAACGTCGGTTCGAATCTCACCAAATACTAAAAAAAAAATTATATTGTAAATTTAAGGCTATGTAATGACTATTTTGGTGTTTTTATTTTACTTTATTTTTTTTTTTCATACAAAACAAAACGAGCAATGCTTTTTATGGGCTCTATAAATTCCACCAACAAAGCGTGGATTCTTAAAACAAACTCTACTATCTTTAATAAACCACCAATAAGCAAAATCTTGAGTCTATAGTATACTCTAGGCCTTCAAAAACAACTCATTTAGCTTCTTCAATGGCGATTTGTACTCTGTTCCATCTTCTAGTTCTTGTTCTTCTATCAATCACCATACCACCATCAAATGCTAACGGAGAAGGTAACAGATAGAGTTTTTTTTTTTTTTTTTTTTTTCTTTCTTTCTTTATACTGTAAGCTGTTATATGGGCTATCTTTGAATTTGAGCTTGGTTTTACTGTTTTCTTGAATTATTTATACATACATATGAACAGGTGATGCTCTGTATGCGTTGAGAAGAGCAGTAAAGGACCCAGGACTTGTTCTCCAAAGCTGGGATCCGACTTTGGTGGATCCATGTACTTGGTTTCATGTCACCTGTGATAGTGATAATCGGGTTACCCGTCTGTAAGTATCATATTCCCCCATTTCTTGTCTCTTTGTTTTGCTAGTTAGTGTTTTGTTCTGTTTCTTTGTTTCACTTGAGCCCTTGAACACAATTTTTTCTTTTAACCTACTTGACTAAATTGAAATGGCAACCTCTCAACTTTCAAACTATTATAGTGCCATTAGATCGAATTTTGTTGATTTTGAACACATTTTTTTACTATAAATTCATAATTTATGTAATAATTTTTTTTTAGATTAATAGAATAAATAATTAAAAAATAACAGCGGTTGGGTTTATGGATTATTAATCCAAAATTAGTATACAATAAGATTAGTAATTTTAACGCATAGATATTGCTAAAAATATGACTTTTAAATTTAATAATGATCTCATCTCATAGATTAGTTAAGTCTTTAGAATTATTAAACTCAACATAAATTATATATACCAAATTTTATACTATTTATTAAAATTATAATTCAATTAAGTAATTTTGTATAATAAACGGACTGAAAAAATATTAGAACATGAGCTTGAATCATAAACTGTAAGTCATCTGTGTCTATGAGTATTATGTAAATAATTAATTAGCACGTATAATTTGATACATGCAGAGACCTTGGGAATGCAAAGCTGTCGGGCAGTCTAGTACCTGAGTTGGGGAAACTCGAGCGTCTTCAGTATCTGTAAGCACGTAGAGTACTAGTTAATTAATTAAATTAGTTGATTTCCTTAAATATACAGACAAGACAAGAATCTTAAATTAAACGAGTTTGTTTAGTTAATTAACTGCTTAATTTTGAATTACAACATTTATTATAGTTATCAGTTATCACCCACCCCACCTGCCATATATATATCCATCACCATCACCATCACCATCACCATCACCATCACCATCATTTTTTTTTTTTATCATATGAAGGTATTGATAGATATTAGTTTTAAATAGCACATGAATACTGAGACTATGGTCTTATACAGAATTTTTAATTTTATTTCTTAATAATATTTCTCTCACATGTCCTGAAAGCAACTGTAGGTGTTATTAGATTAATAATTTAAGGTTTATTCGGTATTGTTTTTCTATTTTTTGTATTTTATTTTTTAAAAATAAAAATAAAATTTTGAACTAGAATTTATTATTTATTATTTTCTATTTTTATTTTCAAAATATTTCTGGATATATAGAAAAAAATAAAAAAAATAATATTTTTTAATATTTATTTTTTTTTAATTTAAAAAATAAAAATAAAAAACAGAAAATTATAATAATACCAAACACCTTTTCAGTAATCGAATATTTGTTTCACAGCATAATAAAAATTCAATATAAATTCTTGAAAATACTATTCATTTTAAGAATTTTCCATGTAAAAATAGAAAATAAAATAATAGTTGATTGCTGTAAGTGTAAGTATAATTATATACAAGAATTAATTAATTAACAAAACATGAGTTGGTTTTGTGTTGAAGGGAACTTTACATGAATGAACTTGTGGGTCCTATACCAAAGGAGCTTGGAAAGCTGAAGAGCCTAGTGAGCTTGGATCTCTACCACAACAACCTGACTGGTTCTATCCCATCTTCCCTCTCTAAGCTCTCCAATCTCAAATTCCTGTAAGCATTCTTTGAATTGTGTTTGTGCCAGAATTTCTTTACAGCTTTAACGTATTACAATGGGGTCTGGTTTGGTTGATGGATCACGTAATGTCCAATTCCATGCAGGAGACTTAACAGTAACAGACTGACTGGAAGAATTCCAAGGGAACTTAGCAAACTTGGAAGCCTAAAGATCCTGTAGGTTACCTCTTTAATCCCCAAAATACCCTTCTTTTTTTAATTTAAACAAAATTGTTTGCCCTGGTTCTTATGTTTTTTCATTTAATTAATCAATCTGTTTTTGCAGTGATATGTCAAATAATGATTTGTGTGGCACAATCCCTACTTCTGGCTCATTATCCAAGTTCTCAGAAGAGAGGTCACTTTATAATTAATCTGAATTTTCCATCTAAATTCTCCAAGTTCTGGTTCAATATTACTAAAAGCTTGTATTCTCTTCGTTAATTAACCTTTTAACTGATTTGCCTTTGTTGGTTGTTTGGATGCAGTTTTGTGAATAATCCAAGACTGGAAGGGCCAGAACTGATGGGATTTGTGAGATATGATGTAGGAAGTAGCTGTTAATGATGCACTCAGACGATGGGAAGGATTATTAGACTCTTAAAACTAAGAAAAATCACTTTTATGTTAAGAGAAGAAATACCAAGTCCAATGTTTGGCTGTGACTTGCAGCCATCTGTATTTCATTTTGCCTTCTACTTGTAGAGAATATATATATATATATATTATAGATAATTTCCTGCTAGCTCGATAATGTTCTGGTTTTCAAGCAACTAATACCATACACTCGAATTTAAGTCCCATTCGATTAGGCATTGAAATTGAGAATAGAACTCAATTCTTAAAATAGAATTTCATTTTTTTTCTTATATTTTATATATAAATATGATAAATTTATATTAAAACAATATCAATTTTTTAAATATAATTCTTTATTCTAAAAAAATAAACGCGCGCCGGCATATATATGTATAATTCTTTAATATAACCTACAAATTCTATTTTAAAAATAATGGCCTAGTCCATTCTTGGGGGTTAATGATATAATCTTACGTTGGCTCGACTATTGACCATGACTCATATTAGCTATAACACGACTAATAACATTAATTAAATCTGAACCCCTTGAAAATTAAGAGAAGATAATACATTAAATCAAAGGGGAATCATAGAAATTGAATACCTAAAAAAGAAAACTGCTATTGGCTTGCATGGAACGTGCTGCGGCTACAGAAAGAAATCTGAACCATACATTTCAAAATGCTTTCTTTGTCAAACTGGAGAAGGAAAATTTGCCGTAAAAGACAAGGTAGGTGTGCACTGTTAAATGGGTGCTCCTTAAATCAACATTGCAAGTTTCAAGGGTTAACAATTCAATCAAGGGGATCATTTTACATTATTATTGGCTACTATTTTACTGCAACAACTTGGGTTCCTAATAATTTGGCAAAAAAAAAATAAAAAACTTGGGTTCCTAATAACTGAAAAAGAGTCCTGTTGAGTGTTCTTATAGTGAGATCAGAATCCAAAACATAAGATTTCCAATGCAAGATCACCTACAATCTGGAAAATTAAAATTATTAGCTGCACAATCACATTCTAGGAAACCAAAACAAAACTCTTAGTTGTGAGCTTCTTGAAGATCTCCAAGCCTACCCGACCCAGAGACTACAATCATTGCAACTGTAATATCATGCCATTATAGTATCTCAAGCATTTGAACTTTGAACCATGACTAATATCCATACGCTCCACAATATTGCAGCTCTCAGTCTAACAAGGTAAGGTCCTGACAATTTTCTTTCTTTAGATGGTCCTGTAGGACTGTCCTTCCCTACTAATATAGCAGCTCAAGAAATTAGGAGTAGAGTTCGTAGGTTGTTTTCATACATAAGCTGAGAAAAAGCAGAGGAGGCAATAAAATGTAAAGGGAACGGCACCCATCACCATGCTTGGCTCTCTCTCATATATGACTACACGAGACATTCTTAGTTAAATGCTTTATGGTAGACCATACTCTTGATATGATGAGAGATACTTACCGTAGAAGAGGCCTACAAAAGAATTTGTGCTCATGTTATTGAGGAAGGGGCATGAGGATGGGCGCGGCTGCGGCGGCTGGGAACGAGATCAGGGGACCACCACTAGGGTGATTCACCTCAAAAATAAAATCCTAGGATTTTAAGTTGGGATAATGCATGGATAAACATTTTAATTTCTTTTTCTTCATTATTTTTTTGTCAAAGAAATTTTCTTTTTCTTCATAAGAATGACACAATGGTACTTGTCAATCCACCAGGAAAAGATCAATTAAAAGGCAGAAAGAAGAAGTGAAAATACGAAATTTCAGAGAAAAGAGGAACAATAAGAAGCAGGAAAAAAATGAATTTGGCTATTACTCAGGAAAATACAAAATTTCTTCAATGATGAAAGATCAAGGCAATTATTCAATTAATTCATGCCATGTGCTCATCATAAAAATTAAGAAATGGATTGACATGGATAAAAATGATAAACAAAATAGACATTATATTTACAGATCTGGACCTGTACCAAATCACGAGAGAATCTCAAAAGCTCAACTTCTTGTCGCCGAACTAGAAACAAAAACTATGGCTACAACGAATAAAATCAATCTGCACCTGTGTCCATCAAATATGTTATTTAGAAACAGAAAAACACTGCATAATCACAATTACAAAAAAGAAAAGCAAAAGAAATGTATTTTCATTAACTGTCATAGATATTTTCCCATCAATCATAAGCTATTGAACTGCAGTGAATTTTTATTTGTACATATTGGCATTTCAATTAGTACGAGAATGTTTGCAACATCGATACAGAGAAGCCAACTTCTGTTCAGATTGGCTGGCTAATGATGGTTTTCAGCTGACAACAGAATTTTTAAAGCCCTGCCTAGGTTTTGATATTGACAAACATTAGTAGTGTTTCTATGCCGAAAGAGTGTACTAATTAGTTTGTGGCCATGTTAGCCCATTTTAATTACCAACAAAAACCCTCCTTTGCAACAATCATATCTCAGCAAAATTTATCTAAAACTAAATAAATATACAAAAGAACCAGATTCTGAATTACCTCTGATTTGAATAGTTTGATTGACATTCTCAGAAGCAGTTAAAGATGGCTGGATGTTAGATAAAAATATTGGTGTCAAAGGAGGTGAGTTCATTTCTTCAGCCATCTCCAAATTCTTAGTAGTTTCCAGTGGCTTAGAGATATCCAATGCCATTGCTCTGAGACTGTGGGAGGGTATGGAGAAACTGCGAGTGACAGCCTGAGAAGGTACTGGCAGTGGAGATGATGCATTCGAAACCAATGATGTACCTGTATGATGCATGTGACCCTTAGGAACCAAAGGAGCTGAGTGACCAACCAAACTCAAAGGCCTTGAAGACTTGGAGGCTGAATTGGATGGGGGTCTAGGAAGCTCATGAAGCTCACTTATTTTAGGTGAGGACACAAAGGTAGGGGAAGCCGTTGGAGACACTTTTGGTGATACCTTCGGAGAAATTTTAGGAGATGATGACGGTAGTTTCACAGTTCGATTACGCAAAATAGGTCCAGAGAACAATCCAGGAGGTTCCACTGAAACTGATTTGGTAGGCCATGCCTTACTTGTGATGGGACCAGAAAAGGCATATCTTTTGATTTTTTTAGAATCTGATCGTGAAATTGAGAGTCTATCAGCCAGAGGAGGAGGTAATCCAGAGGAAGAAGTATTGTTGTTGCTTTCTCTGAGTACTGACTGTGCATTTTTAACGGTGGATGCAGTAAATTTTTCACCAGCTAATAGTTTTTCATATTTCTTTGGTTCTAGAGGGGATGAATGATACAAATTGCGCCCGCTCAAACTTGTCTTTAATGTTTGAGGAACTAGACTACCTGATACTGTAGAAGTTGGGCTCTTTGTATCAACAGGGGTTGGCAGTACATAGGTGTTGAACTTTCTTGTATATGATGGTCGCATCTGTTTTGCTCTTTCAGCTGGCTCAGATTTATTTTCAGGAAAAAGTGGGGCTGATTGGCTGCCTGTCCGAACTTCCCCCTTAAAAGAAAAAGATCTCCTGTGGTTCCTTTCTAGATTTTCCTGCAAACCCAACAGAAGCGTAAATCTCACTGTTACAGCAAAACCACAATGCCAAGAGATGCTTTAATGCAGGATATCATACGTGTCCTGAGAGTAAATAAATGTATGAATATTTGTGTGAACTATTACCCGCTCAAAAAAAACTCATATAGCTTGAGGACGTTCTAAGTTCATATGTATGTGAATATCTACATGTTACACTCCAAAAACTATGACAGACACATTGATTCATACAAGTTCAAATATGCATTTTTAGATTGTCAGTCATTTGTTTAACCTGTAATTAGATTTTCAAGTCAATTCATTTGGTTATCACTAGCAGTTGAAGTCAAGGTTGTTAAACTCACATTTTAACCTAGAATCGGATGGTCATAAAATCGAAAAATCAAATCAAATCGTAAAATCGTAAGATTTTACAAACCATGAAAAATAACCTTTAAAAATATAAATATACATTTAAAATAACATAAATATGCTTTCAATTATATTATTAAATAGAAGATTAAATAAATATCCATATCTAACCTATAATAATATATCCATAATACATTATTACATTAGAAAAAATAGAGATTGAAAATTTAAATTTTCAAGTTAATTAATTTTTTTCAAAATTTTTTATAGGTTGGTACTTAAATTTATATTTTAGTTAAGAATATTTCATAAAATAATAATAATAATAATAATAGGGGACAAGAGTATGCATGTGACATAGGGTTTAATCATTGATGATGTGGTCGCTTCTCTCTCATCTCATTCATCATCTATGAATATATAAAAGTTAAATTCAAATCATTTAGAAATTTTTTTGCCATGTGTTAAGTAATTCTTTTAGAAACTAAAGGTATATATATAAAGTCATCTCATCAAATTTTTTTCATGTTTATATTATTTTTATTATTTTTTTAGTTGGCCCATATAAAAAAATTTGGTTCATATATTTTATTTATATTAATATTCAAAATTATCAAAAAGTAATATTTAAATTTAATATAATGATAATAATAATACATGTATGTTAAAATATTTTAAGAAAACACAAGTTAAATAAAAAAAATAACCAAAACCCACGCAAAGTGCGGACAACAACAAATTTTTAAAGTAAAAGTTGAATTCTAATGTAAACTCATAAAATCGTTGGTAAACTTGAGAGTTTACTAATTTTACCGTGTTGACTTGCGAGTTTACAACGATTCTACTCAAAAACGATTTTATATATGTGTGAACTCGTTTGATGGATTATAACTCATAAACTCGTACAAGTTGACTCACGAGTTTAACAACCATGGTTGAAGTACAAGGATGGTAATTAGGAAAATCCAGCTAAACAGATCAAATCACTATATCCATTAACTGGTTTCTATTGAGCATAAGTGGAAGTGCCCTGTTCATACCAAACACATAAAGTAATAAAGCCATTCTGTTACCTTTGCAGCTTCTACATTTGCAACTTTGGGAAATGTAACATCCACTAGATCCAACTGCACAAAA
Source organism: Vernicia montana (assembly GCA_949750685.1). Lineage (NCBI taxonomy): Eukaryota > Viridiplantae > Streptophyta > Magnoliopsida > Malpighiales > Euphorbiaceae > Vernicia > Vernicia montana. The sequence continues at coordinate 17,909 of CATKHJ010202606.1, forward strand.
TGGCAACAGTAAGATGAAGCCTAAATAGTATAGAGAGTGTTAAAAAGTTATGCACCCAGATGGTACAAAGAAAAGCATGACCAAAACTACAATCACGCACAAATATATATATATATATATATATATATATATATATACATACACCAGGAACAAAAGAGAGAGCTGCAAACTGAGCAACATTAAAAGTGCATTAGTTTTCATATATAGCTCTAGCTCCGCATGTTTGTGCAGCTAATACTCATGCATTAGTTCACATTAATAGCAAATTTATTTAATAGCCTTATGTCCTAGGCATGACATGTGATATAAGATTTTAAGACTAAAAGATTCAGTATTAAAAGGCAAAACCTAGGATCTAAATTTGCAAGCCAATAACTTCAAGTCTACAATTTTACTTAATCAAAGAGTGAGATACCATCAAGTTAACCAAATTCCCTTTTCTAGCAATGTTGTCCATGATATCATAAACTAAAACAAATTATGCATATTATCACTCACTTGTGAAAGGAAACAAAAAGTTGAATAGCTCCCTTTTAGCAAAAACACACTAAACTATTACCTCCATTGAGGTTCTTGATGTAGAAACAGCTTGATCCTGGTCAATTTGTCCATAGTCAAAACTCAATTCCCCATCATCAGATGCATCAAAGGTATCGTCGTCTTCATCTTCATCATCTTCTTCGTCGTCATCATCACCATCATCATCTTCAAGTCCACTAAAGTAGTAATCTATATGTTGCTGTTCAGTTACCAATTTCACATGTGGCTCAAGAGCTTCAAGAGATTTAAAAGCTTTCTTGAAAAAGCACAACTGCTTTCAACCAGGAAGAAGGCATATAAACAATTGTTCAGAAGGACCCAAAAAAGTATGAACAAGAAGAAGAAGAAGAAGGAGAAACCTGAGCAGCATGGTGCCGTGCTGCCTGTGTAAGAAGACTTCGAGATTGTCCTTGCTTTAGGGATTTCAAACGAAATACAAACAAGGTTGCCTCTTCATCATATTCATCATGAGCTGCTTGTAACTGCTGCATAGCAAAACTATCTGCCTTCCCACTTCTTCCCCTCCCTTTCTCTCTTTGCCTCATTATCATATAATTATATACACTTCTGTACATCAAACAGCAGAATTAGAAGACATTCATATCAAATTTAGGCAAGCTTGTTGTGGGGGATTGTGTGCATGTGGGTGCGAGTATAAGTGTGTGTCGTAAGTATGAACCTTTTCTCATCACATTGTCGCTTCATCTCCTGCATGAGCAAAGAAGAATAAACTTAGCTGAATGTTACCTAGTAAACTGCTTGAATGAACATGTACAGGTGTTTAAACAAGAGAAAAATGTGCAGTAAGGAAGTTTGAGCCTTTCCAAGTACAAATTCTAAAAGAGAGAGTAAGCATTGGTAAGTCAAGGCACTTGAAAAAAAAAACAAAAAAGAGAATAAAAAAACCAGAGATTCAAACTCCAGTGAGCCTTGAACAACTGTACATTAAAGGGAAAAGGTGCATTTTCAGATGCTTGAACAAGTTTCAACAATATTCCCTTGTGATGTCAAACCATCTGAATTTTCCAAAGGCTTTCCCAAGATTTCAAATAGGTTTTGAATGTCCATCAGGAGTCAACATAATTGTTAGCAAACTTTGGCCAGAGAACGCGCCAAAATATTTTTTAGAATTGCCCAGAACCTATGACCAAAAAATGGAATAAACGAATCTCAAGCATTGATCCAATTCTTTTCTCTCAAGAAATTAACTGAAGTGAAGTTCATTCACTGGTTGAGATACTCATAACCCATGCTGCCTCTTAATAGCTTTCCTTGAACCAAAAGAAACAAGCTAAATGAGATTGCAAATTGATACCAACCTTTTGTTACTCTCAGAAAATACATAGATTTCTTTGGGGCTTGTAATTTCTTATGTTAAAGAATTTCTTAAAGCTTTCCATTTGGTTGCCAATTCCCCATAGGAAAAAATATCCAGATATTTTCTATTTTTGAGCTGTTTCAGGCTCTCAGCTATCCTATAGACTATAGTTTTTAATCTCAAATTCCAATGTTAAATAAGTCCTGAATATCTGTGTTGAATCCTAGTCCATTTGGTTGCCAATTCCCCATAGGAAAAAATATCTAGATATTTTCCACTTTTGAGCTGTCTCAGCTTTCCTATAGACTATAGTTTTTAATCTCAAATTCCAATGTTAAATCAGCCCTGAATATCTGTGGTGAATCCTAGTCCAAAATTGTGAAAAAATCTCACAAGATACAGAATGACTTTAGCAAAATTTGAAGAAATGGCTAAAAAGAAGAAGTAAAAAAAAAGAGAAAAATAAAAAATTATGATAAAGGATGATCAGATAGATAAGTGCCGCACAATTGAAAATTTATGCAAGGAACAAGCATCATCTTAACTCATATGGGCTTATTGGAACCAATATCAAGGAATCCAGAAACAAACCTCAACATTACGAAGTTCATTGAGAAGAGACTCTGAAGGGATTGTAATTGTTTGGAATATGTGAGAACGCTGAAATATATAAATCCGCACTTCATTACTAACCCAATTAAAGTCATATGACTAATGATAACTTATCATAACAAGAACTCACATAGCTATCAACAAGTTTCTGGAGTTCAAATTGCACTTTTCCCAGCATCAATAATACTTTACCTGCACAGGACAGAAAAAACTTCAGCTTCTCTTTATTTTTTTTTTATTCCCCACCTTTTTGGAATGCAATAACCTTATTCAATGCATATGCATTCCAGAGGATCAGATATAATAGATTAAAAACAAAATAATAAGTGTATCTAAAATTGGCTTGAATCATTGACCAAAGTATATATGATAACAGGAATTTGAAAAGGCATTCTCAGTTAATACTGATGCAAAAGTAAATTAACTCGTTGATAGTAGTACGAGATGCATAAATAAATTTTCTAGAACCTGACAGGAAAAAAAAAAAAAAAAAAAAAAAAGTACAGGAGATCATAATGAGGCACTATATGATCAGCTTGGTTTCCATATTTCTTAATAAAAACTGCAGTTTGGAGCAACAACCAATAACAAGGATGTATATTTCTTTGCAGCAAATATACCATGCTCAAAAGACCACACACATTGCAAGCATTACAATTTACAATAATCACCATGAACAACGAATCTCTGCTAACATATTTTTGCTTAGTTTATAAAACTAATATTATGAAAAATAAACCTGTTCATAGTTGAGATGCTAAAGTTCCAACATAAAACATTGAAATTACCCAGCAAAATAACTAGAGAAGCAGGATGGAAACATTCATTTAACTTACCACTTTCTTCATCATCATTTAATGCAGTTTTCTCGAGCAGACAAGCACCCATTTCACGCAATGATTCTGAGAATTCTGAGAGTAAATGGAAGTACATAAGAACATTCTATTAATGGCACACCAACAAAAAAAAAAAAAAAAAAAAAAAAAAAAAAAAAAAAACCTCTAAATGAAACATTCAAGTTGAGGTGCTTGATATTTAATTTTAAAGCAGTCATTTAATTTTGAAATAATTCACTTACTAAATTATCAGTCTTCAGGAAATGCAAACACCACAAATACAAAACAAAAGATAAAGATTTGAAATGTTAGGCATGAATACATTGGGTTATTTACCCCTCCCAATTCATATGGCATAATATGCATAAGAGACCAACCTTCCACATCTAAGAAAATTTTAATTTCAAACAATTTAGAGACATATTCAACTATCAGTATCTTATTACCAATATTGTGCAACTCTTTGGCTTCATTTTTATCTTAGTATTAGGAATAAACAAAAACTCCTTGTCATTATGGTTTTGATTTTCTTTGTGACAATTATCAACAGGATAACTTATACGGAGAATGTAATATGCTCAAAAGCCGAGCTATCATGTATATGCTCTGGGCTGCAAAATGTGATTTTGCTTCCCTAAT
>CATKHJ010202611.1:0-12381 GCA_949750685.1 Vernicia montana
TTTGGATTATACTTGTGTATAATTAATATTTTATAGAAAATAACATCATTATAGATAAAAAAAAATATTTATTTGTAAATTTTTTTTAAAAAAATTATTTATAATATTAAAGCTCTTGAGTTATTTTAATTTGAAAAAAAATTGAAAATGACCATCACATACATAAAATAAAAAGTGAAAAATTATAAAATAAAATCACGTTAAAATACTTATAAGAGAGGAAAGAAAAAAAAATTAGTTATTAATATAGAGCTAAAAAAATATATTTACTTTTACTATAAAAGAGAAATAAGAAAAATGGTATTTAGTCATTAATAAAAAGAGAGAGAAATAAAAGTACCATATTTACTTTTATCTGTTATATTATGTTAGATGCTTTTTTTTTAAAAAATTGGACCAATATGAAAAAGAGTATTTAAAAAAAGTGTTTAAAATGAGTGTTGCTAGTATTCATCTTTCTTATTTTCTAATTTTCAATTTAAGAAATCTTAACATATTTTCTTGTTTTTTAATTTTTAATTTGAAAAATAGAAATATAAAAAAATATTAGAAAAAAATATTTTCTATAACTAAACAAAATGTTGCCATTTTTTAAAAAAATACCATATTCTTATTTTCTTGGTTTCTTTATTTTTTTTCCCTAAATTTTAATTTTTCTTTTCTCCCCTTTTTAATTTTCTACTATGGTGCCTCCAATTCCATTATTCACAAAATTTTCAATAGTATGCACATGTGCATGTGTTTACATGCATTTGGTGGGGAAATTAAATATAATAGAACTTTCTAATAGAAAACTTAAATATAATAGAAATTTCTAATAGAAAACTAAGGTATATTTGAAGAAAATTAAGATAAAAAATAGAAATTTATTTATTTATTTTGAGATTTTCTATGAACCTTTTGTACTATCTAGCTAATTAAGAAAATTAATAGAGAAATGCAATATATTCATACAAAACATTGGCTTGAGTGATCCCAATCAAACAGTTGTAAGTTTCACTTTTTTGTATCCCAATTCCCAAATCATTATTTTCCTAATTATATTCAATTGCACCAGCAACATCATTAGATGTGGACATTTACAAATTGCAACAACTTACCAAGCTTATTTAATTATTATTATTATTATTATTCACTTCATACATAAACATATATAATTTTTTAAACTCTCAATCTTATTCCTAATAAGACTACTACAGTGTAAAAGACATCAATTAGCAGCTCTCTTTGTCAGAAATGACAAATAATGATGTAGCTGATACAAAATTTATAGCATTTAATTATGACATTAATAATGGAATATAGATAAGCCTATCCCTATCCAAGAATTAGTGAATTACCATCCATGTTTTTTACCCTTTTAAGTGTGGACTTGGCTTCCAAGTTCTAAATATGCACTACAACTCAAAAGAAGCTGGAAAAAGCTTGCCCACACCATCAAAAAGAAGCATATTTTTTTCTCTAAGTTCACACTTCTATAGACTAAATTAATACAATTAAACCATATTTACATGAACAAAAAAAAAAAAAACTAATGAGTTTTTTATCCAGTAATACTGAAATTGTCTATAAAATTGCTAAATGTGAATTCAAACTTGGCTAGAGCCTAATTAATAATAATAATAATTAGCAAAGGAGAGAAAGAGAGAGAGAGAGAGGTATTTATGTACCTTGGCAAGTCACAGTCATTGGGCTGCCATCTGTATTGAAGGTAGAGGTGATCAGGGCGGCCATATTTCAAACAATCAAACTCCTTGCGAATGAAAGGACAATCTGATGAATTATAGAGAGGATACGACTTGTCGTAGATCCAACTCCCTTGGTACATATCACAGTTACTCTTTTTCTGCTTTCTCATCTTAACATTGCTGGAGTTTGCCAAACAAAGACAAGAAAATATCATAAAGATGGCTAAAAGGACACAACAGGATCTTTGAGTCCCATAGTCCATTAATTCTTTTTAGAGAGAAAAGAGACACACAGAAACTAAATCAGTTTTGTATCCTCTTTGCCTCTTTTGCCTCTTTGCTGCTGTCTCTATATATATATATATATAGCATGAAACTGTAGGTCCCAGCTGTAATAATAATATATATATATATATTTTTGGGTGGTTAAAGCCATCTGTATTCCTCAAATCAATGGATTTACACAGTGTTATTAAACATGCCCCAACGTCAATCTGGTCTATAAGTTGGATTGGTGAATTAGTGGTTCAACCACCGAATCAATGGATGAACCGATGAATCAATATAATTAATTAAATTTATAATTTTATATGATAGAATAAATATAAAATATTAAAAGATTTAGGAGTAATTAAACTTCAATTCAAAAGTAAAAATTAACAAACTAAATATTTTAGTTTATATATATATATATATATATATATATATATATAAATTCATTATCTTTCGTGTATCTTTAAACCATTATATCCTAAAGTTGAAATGTAGGGTGCATATGCCTACTTTCACATGCAACACATGGTAAACAACTAAGTTAAGCAAAACAAATCAATTTATAATTGGCCTCATTCTTGCATGTCTGTTAATATATAGAAAAAAGCGAGAAAAAAAAAAAAGGTGATATTGGTATATGACATTAATTAAAAAAAAAGGTAAAGATTGGAATGGTTTCTTTGAAAGGTTAAACATAAATAAACACAAATATTATTATTTTTTTTTTCCAAATAACACAAATATTAAATAGCATGAATGGAATTGGAAGGTATAATTAATTGGCCCCCACAAATCACAAAAAAGGAAGAAGCACATGAATTCTCTTTCATTAGTCTCCTAGAGAATAATTTGAGGGTATTGAATATTGATATTCTCATTTCAAATTGTTGATGATGATGATATATAATTAATACCTATTTTGCATTTTTTGTCAATCACACAAAAAAAATTAAGAGATTCATTTTCTTTAAAATTAAACGTGCAAGGGACTAATTCATTTTTTTAACTTTATTTATTTGTTAATTAACATTTTTCTTTTAAAGTAGATGTTTCTTAATGCACTTATTACCCAAGATCTCTTGGGATCTCCCACTCTTTCGAGACAGAAAAATATATATATATTTCATTTTCTGATATTAGTAAAATATTTTAAAATATAAATAATTAAATAATTAATATATATAATATATATGTTAAAAAAATAATTTACACGTGTAAATTATACGTGTAAAACTTAAAAAATTTGATAGAATTCATCTAATTGTTTGCTTAAAACTTAAAAGAGAAAAGAAATCCAATCAAAGTATATACATACATATTCCATTATTTTTATTTTTTTTTGTTGTTCAAGAAAGTCTAAGATTGAAGTTATGCTTCACTTCACCCCTAATTTTTTTATTGTCACAAAAACTTTGTCATTAAAAAGAAATGTTTTTCTTTATTTTTTTTTTATTAATTGAAGGTCCAATAAATTAAAATAATATTATAAATTACACAAAAATTTTATGATTTGAAAAATTCAAATTTGAGATCTTCTATTTCTCACACTTCTTAAAAAAAAAAAAGAAAAAACCAACCAAATTACACCTTATTAGCATTTTCTCTACCTTTTTATTATATTGTTTAATGCACCTAATATCTCTAAGGATTTTTCACTTAATTAGTATGTTGTAAAACATTTTATATATAATAAAACTAATAAAAGTGAATAAATTTTCTTCAAGTTAATATTTAAAATTAAGTTTCGTTTGGTTATTTTTTTATCTTCTTTTTATAAAAATTGATTTAAATTAAAATATTAAAATTCAAAACAAAATTATCAAATCAAATTATAAAAGAATAAAAAAAAATTCAATTTGGCCAACTTTTTCAACTTAAACGGCCTCACTTTATTATGCTTGCCAAACCATACAATTAAATTAATGATTTCTTAAAACCTTTTTTTATTATTTCATACAAATCATTTAATTAATATGATGTAACTTGACCCGACCGAACTGGTTATTTCGCAGTATTAAATCTGTTTATGGGTTTGGGTACTCGCACGGTTCGTTCAAGCCCGCCCCAAAGTTATAGAACTTGAACAAGGTATATTACTTATAAATTCAGCCCGAGCCTGAGCCCGGTTAAAACCTGTAAATTTTGCGAGTAAGCTTGGTCACATTTTTTAAAAGTCGAGCTCGGCCTAACTTTACAATATTGGAATTAGAGGTGAGATTTGAGCCTACACCAAATGGTAATATTTTAACTACTGCACTACTTAGTTCTTATAAAATTAATGGGAAATAGAAATGAGAGTAGGACAGTAGCATATTAATAAAAGAAAAAAGTGTGTTCCAAATTTCCTAACTGATTTAAATTTAACTTTTTCCTTTTCGTTAAATGAGTTAAATTATTTTCCTACTGCACTTGGGAAAGTATAATATCAATATATAATTTAATTTCTTTAAATTAACACAGAAATAATATCAATATATAATTTTGAAAAACTAAATTTTTAAACAAATATATATATATAATTATATATATATATATATAATTCGAGCAGGGCAGGATTTTTAGCAAACTTTTTTTTATATAGAGGAGTTGGGCTTGGACAGTCTAAAACAAATTATTTTTGGACTTCAGCTTAAGTAAAAAAATACAAGTCCGATTAAATTCGGTCCGAACCTGCCCGAACCCGATCCATAAACAGATCTATTTCGCACTATCTTTTGTTCTGTCGGTTTCGAATTCGGGTTCATTCGGTCAGTACAATAAATAAACCTACCAAATCAATTTCTTTTCGGTGAAACGTTGTCGTTTTTAAAAAACGAGCTCCATCAATTGCAAAACCCTTTTTCCCAAATCAAAGTTGTGCATACTTTTCTCTTCCAATTAAACCGGAGAGAGGTGAGTGTAGTCTACTCTCATTTCTCTGTTATTTTTCTTTAATTTGTCTGATTCTTTAGAAATTACCTAAATTTCGGTTTCTTTGGGACCAGAATTTGCTTCAAATCTTTGAAATTGGTTGTAATTAGACTCGAATGCTAAACAACTTACTTTGAGCTTCATTTTGTGTTTAATGAGAGCTTCATTTTGTGTTCAATGATAGATGGAAGGCAATTTTGCTAAAGAGCTTTACTCAGAAAGTTTGCACCTTTCAAAATTAGAATCGGGTTCTATACCAACTGTCAATGGTGAGGACAATTTATATGGGAATTAGTTTTAAGCTTATTTTATATATTTATTTATTTTCAGTTTGTTATGAAGATGATTTTCAGGATGAAGATGGATCTTTCTGGGGTGGTTCTGATGAGGATTTGGATAAATCGTCTGATTTGGATAGGGAATGGAAGAGGAGGCGCGACCAATTTCATACGGTTATTTGATCATCTAGAGTTTTACTTTGCTCATTAGTTTTATATATGATGATTTCTAAGCCTTTATTAATCTCATTCTTGGTTGATGGCTTTTAGATTGGATATCGTGATGGTCTCATAGCAGGAAAAGAAGCTATTGCTCAAGATGGATTTAATATTGGTTTTAAGGAGTCAGTGTTCAAAGGATACAATTGGGGTATTGTTAGAGGTGTTACTAGGTAAACCCCATTAGTGTGAAAGCATATATTTGATACTTGTCTAGCTTGCAGAATTTGTTTTCTAACTTTGATTAATTTTCTTTGCATCTCTTCACTCCATAAAAGTGCAATTGCATGCCTTCCCGAAGGCTTGAGAGAGAGGCTTATTGAAACACAAGAGAAGAGAAACAAATTCCAGTCCTTGCATGAATCTGTGCATTCTTTTTCAACAACAGATGCGCTCAAATTGTTTCATGATGATATTATGACAAAGAAAGCAGTGGAGCAGAGTTGGCATGCTAAGGCTACTTCCGAGAAAGAAAGTTTGGAGCACAGTCTAGAAAATTGTATTGGACAGCTTCAATCACTTCTTCTGGAATCGCCTGCAATTGAGTCACGTTTATCAGTAAAGTAATTATTGTAAAGATCATAACTTGGTTTGGAAGTTGTGACATTATTTTGTACTGAAAATAACATAATGAAGTCGAAATTTTTGGCAGTACTTTGTTATTTGTGCAATTTGTTGCTTTCTGTCTGCGATTCATACTTGAGAATTATCTGCTGATATCTGTTGAGAATCTCACTACACAAAGCTCTTGAATTTTTTTTCTTAATATTACTAGATGATAAAGCTTGGAGATAAAAGCAATTACAGCATTTTCTTTCATATGGTTATGGAGAGATTTGTATAGCGTTTGGGGGACAAATTTGGGGAAATTTTAGCAAAGAGGAAGGGAAAATAAGCATAGGCATAAGGTCTGGAAGGCTGATTGTATCTGCTAGTGAATTTGCTTAGTAATCTGTCTCCGAATGGTTTTTTAAACGTGGACACTGGATGGCTATAACTTGACTTGTGCAGTTATAATGGCAATGTTTATTAGTTAGCATGAGGCAAAAGGAATTGAACTCTTTGGGGTTATTATTTATTAATTATGCACGTATTTATGGCCTCTCGAGTTGCAGGAGTAATGGTAGTTGTTCAAATATTTCAATCTTTTTTGGTTCTCAAGAATCTGATTAAGAATATTTCTATTATTGTTTATTCTTAAAATTAATTGTTTGGTTGTTGCATAACTTTGGTCCTACATAATTGACTTTTCATGTTGGAAATCTGAAAATGCTATAGAAGTTTTCATCCTCTTTTCTGAATGCATGTCCTCTTGATAAAACATTAAGCTTTATGTTCCTGCAGTTACTCATTTTAACAATTTATTGAAATGCCAGATTCTTGCATAAGCTAATGTTAGGATTGAGTTTCTGCCAGTTACCTACTTCATTGGGTGAGATGCTTTAAGGGTTTCAAAGCATGCTTTGATACGTTCCATCAGTCATGAGGAGATTTTGTCATGTATTTTTTTTTTTTTTTTTCTGTTTTGCATTTAATAAAGTCGGGCCTTACATTAATATTCTATATTTCTTTAGTTCTCTTATTTTCACAAACACCCATTCACAATCTCAATCACCTCCACAAGAAATGCTAGAAATAAAAGAGAACTTATGACAAAAAAAAAAAAAAAAAGAGAGCTTATGAAGAATATTGGTCCACTGAGAGTCACTGCTTGATTCTTGCTTTTTTTTTTTTTTAAAGATCCATGATTTATCAACTACTTGATTGCTGTGTGGTTCTGTTAGCTATACCTTAATGTATTTGCATACTCGTATTAATTTAGGACTTAATAGCTTTGAAGATTTTGTTGTTTAATATGAAATGGTGAATTGCATCCTGGTGACCTGAAACCTGCTCTGTCAAGACTCAAGAGCAGTAATTAAGATACTGCAGGTAAGCCTTTTATATCCCTCCTTGATCTGTCTTACTTTTGGTTTATAGCTTTTGGTTTTTCTCTTTGCTGCTCTATTCATGCTCTTATGGACCCATATTCTTTCAGTTTCGTTTACTTTCTGTGAATTCAAACTTAACAATGGTTCGAACTTATCTATTGACCTGGCCAAAAATTGATCAGGCCCAAACTAGTTCTATTTTCTAGCAGATTGCATCAGGTTTGTCGACGTTTATTGTGTATTGGGCCTGTGGAAATTAATGTAGTCTCGATATATTATATATTTTTTGTTCTTAATTGAGACTCAATATTTCTGTTATCGATTGTTCTTGTTTCAATAGTGTCTTCACAATGCTGGTCCGACATAACCACTTGATTGCAGAAAGAGTAATGGAATTTCAACTTCATTTCTTCTGCTGGAAATGCGAGTATAGATATGAATATGTTAATCAGTTAGGCATACACTTAATTACACTAATTTTACTACATTATAATATTAAACAGATAAAACCATTATAAGTTAAAAACATTTGGAGGTAAAATCCCCTCCTACAATGACAAAAGACTCGACAACATATTTGATATTGCTATCACACATATTATTGAGCTAGAAAGTCATCATTCGCACTTCACCCAATGAGCTTAGGAGTACCATTTACTGCATCTATACTTCAACTTCCTTTCAGCCACTGCACCAACGAGTTAGTTGCTCTATTGAATCTGTAGTTGACTCCTAAATCATGAGCCTGGCTAGCTATAATAATACTCGCTAGATCAATAACTTATTATAGACTCTGTATATAAGCTGCTCTCTCTTCATGATCAACTGCACAACAAAATAAGAATGGATTTGATTTATCAGATGTCAACTGGATTTCTGCTGTGTGGTTTACAACTATGATTCAGTTATAAATACTATAACATAATAGAAAGAAATGAAGCCTAGGAAAGAGCATGTACCTTTGAAAACGCCATTAGCTACAAGCTTGAATAGGCCTTGCATGAGAAAAAGCTGCTGATGTATGCCCGATATGAGGTTCATATTTTGGTATGGGCAGGACTTTTTCAAAAGCTTCAACAAGTAATGCCACCTTCCTCTTCCTAGCAGGAGCAAGTTTGGTGACAGCTTGTCGGAGTGCATAATCAAGCATCCATTCCTCAGCATTTTTCCTGTCATCCATGACCTGATGCCTGAGATCAACCTTCTCTGCCTCTGGGTCAGGAACAACCGGAAGGAAATTTGGTTCTCTTGGGTTGAATTCCCGCTCTTCCTCCAAGTCCATGATGGGTTTCTTGCATTTGATTGTCCATATCCTGTTGTTGCAAGTACTGGCATTTTCTTGGCTGGAATTGCTTCCTCTGTGAAGGAATGTGCTGCCTGATCCTGCACTGATTATATCATTGGCTGCAAGGAATGTTTCTGCTGCATCTGACTTTGTGCAAACTTCCACTTCCATCTTCTCTATTTCTCCTCCATCTTCTCCAGCTGAACTGATGTTATACATTTTTGAATCACTCTGCTCTTCCGCATCTGTGGAAGTTGGGGTTTTGAACTTGTTAGCTCCATCTTGATCTTCCTCATATGAGTTCTGATTATCAGCAACATTAATGTCCTTGCTTTGGCAATCCAATTGATGATCACAATGCTTAGTGTGACTATTTTCATCGACAAGCTCTGGACTTGAACTATTGTCTTCAGCAATTTCATCAAGCTGGCAAGCTTTAGCGTTTATGTGGTTTTGGTTGTCATTCACTTTAGCATCTTCTTGATCAGATTCAGAGGAACTCTCAGATGAATCAGAAATATCGACTCCCATTGACAATTCACCATTGGCTTGAAGAGATTTATCGTCCTGGTAACCATTCAAAGCTTCAGCTGCTAGGCTGGTGCCACAACCATTTTCAGCATCTCCAAGTTGAGAATTCTTTTCAAGAATAATATGCTCTATTTCACAAACTCCATCCTCCTGAAGATTCTCATTGGCTGCTGCTGATTCTACAATTGGCTCACCCATTGAAGTGGTCACACCACCGGTCAAATCTCCCTCAGCTTCTTCACTCTTCTCTTCCACAGTTGGTTCCTCAAATGCATCTTCAATGGAAGAATGTTGGTCATGTGTTAAGTCACCGTCCACTTGTGTAGGTTCAAGAATCTCCCAAATCTGCATCATGCTTTCAATTGCTGAATCACTATCATTGCATAGCGTGCCAAAGGAGGCAGATTCTTCATCAAAAAGTTCTTGCAGTACCTCATCAACTAGAATCTCCTCAGTGCAGTGGCTAACTGTGACATCTGATCTAATGATCTCAGGCTCATCAGGCAAATCAAGCTTCTTGATGCCTGATAGGTACTCAACACTGATACAAGATTCTTCATCAAGCCTGTCCAAATGATGAGTTTCTGAGTTACTCTCTGAGGCAGAAAGCTGTCCCTCCTCCCACTCCATATCAGTAGTTTCAGAAATGTTGTCATCTTCCTTCATGCTTGCATGGCTTTCCCCTTCAATATCACTCTCGCTGTCACACCTTCCTGTTTTTTTTTCTTCTTGAGCCAAAATGGGTGGATAGTCTGCTTCTGCATCTTCTCCTTCTTGTTGTTCAAGAAAATCCCCTGCGATCCACATCTCTTCTGAATGGGCATAGTTGTTTTTCTCAAAATTTTCCTCAATATCAATCTCCAAGCGTGGTGATGCATCAGACAGGTTCTCAGCAACTTGCTTCTTTCCATCTTGTTCAGCTGCTGCTTCATTGCTACTGTTATCTTCATTGGTTTCTCCAGCTACACCAATTGTTCCCTTGCCATCCTCTGTGTGCTTTTCAATTGCTTCAGTGCCATCAGCTGTATTTTTGGCATAGATTTCAATAAAGAAATCATTGTTCACTTCTTTTACCAAGGGAACTTTTGCCAAGTCAGTTGAATCTGTTTCCTCGTGTGCAGGCTTGTCATCAGAGAAAACCAGTAGTTCACTCCTAATTTCTCCTGTTCCATCGCCAGAGAGCTTGGCTCTACGTGGGGATAAAACCTCTAAGTTCGCACTCTTCTGGGCCTTCAGTGAACGCCTTCTTGCCTTCAAGAAGCACTTCAGGGGAGGCAAAGGTGTATGATGATGGCCATTAAGAGAGCAGTAGGTGTACGGACAGACCTTCAGAACTGAAGTTCCATCCGCTTCAGTGCTTCCCGGATTGAGCATGAGATATGAAGGAAACTTCGAGTCCTTCAGAGTTGAAGAACAGGTAGCTTTCTGTACATTTATATCTGCACATAGAGCTACCCTGGAACATTTTTTTGCCGTACTTCTGACTGGCTTAAAGCTGGGACTCTTTGTTAAAGTCCTCACCAGCTTCAAACTAGATGATTTGGTTAAAGTCCTTGTTGGTTTATTACTAGAAGCAGAGCTAATTTTCGAATTACTAGAGTTTCTTCGACGCAGATTCTTACTATCTGAACCAGTTGGGGTACTCGAGGAACTCACCTGAGAACGCTCCTTTCTTGCCTCTGAACTGCTAGTAGCCTTCATGTAATTTGGGGACCCGCCTGTAGTTTTGATCATACGCTGCTTCTCTGGGGTTGCTGCAGTGTTTTGAGCATTAAGAGGTGGTGGCTTTCCAGGCTGGGATACGGTTTTCCTCCAAGGTGACGACTTCAAGCTCTCAATATCTGAAAGCTTGATTGATCTTGACCTTTTCATTTTCTTTTTCATATCTGATCCTCTGTTCTTGCCATCCTGGTGCTGACAAGAAGTTGGTTTCAGGTTCAGGTTCCCCAACCGCTTCTCGGATTTAACATGATCAGCTTGGATTCCAAACTTGTTGGGTACCTTTCTTTGTACCATCTTCAAAGAAAATCAAGAAACATGGATAAAAATGGGGATTTTTGAGGTATGTAGGTTATCAAGTTTTGGAAGAAAAGTTGTTTCCTTGGGTTTTTTTTGTTGGAAATGAAAAACCACAAGAATAGGATATGGCAAGACTTCAATAACAAACAACTAAAGATTCTTAGTTTGTTTATTATGTTTTGGTTTTCAGTGGGTGGCTCGTTGGTTAATTTTAAACAGTGATTGGGCATATCAAATTTGAATAAGGCTGAGAGAGGAGTTTGATGCTGATGCTGACTTGTTTAACAGGTGGTTTAGGTCCATTTGTTTAGGCATTTTATGACTTGAATTATTGCGTGTGTATCATGGTAATACTACTATATGCACCTCACTTGTTTCTTTGTTTTTTCTTCTTCTTCTTCTTCTTCTTCTTCTTTTTCTTCAAAAATAATAATAATAATAATTCCTAAAAGATTATGTTTACAAGTGGCGATTAGATATCTCAACCCATCATCTTTTCTGAAATGACATAAAAACCCCTCATTTTGTGGATGAAGGGTCATTATCTTTTTTCTATAATATATATATATATATATATATATATATATAATATTTATAAATTGAAAAAAAAAAATCCAAAAACTAGTTAATATAAAATTTGGCAGTATTGAAGCCATTCATTTACATCTATACCTTCAAATCTTTTGTCATTAAAATTTATGCTGTGATGCTGGCTAACTGCAGGACATTTCAGTTCAAATTAGCTAGCTATTGTTATATCATATATGTTAATGCTTATGTTCATGATATTGAATTGCTAAATCAAAACTTTTGCATTTAAGAGTGTCATATACAAGTTCACTGTTTTACTAATTAACAAACCTTAAATTTCTATAAATTACAATCATTTTGAATTATATTAATCACGACCTCATAATTAGAATTTCTCATTTGTTTATTTGTATTTATATATCTTTTAGCATTTGGTAGGTAATATAGGTGTGTATTAGTTCAGATGTCTACTAACTATATCATACTAATCAGTAACTCCTTAACTAACAATCTTAATTACATGTTCTTAAGATGTTTGACATATCAAGCAAGAGAAGAATCTATGGAGGCCCATTTTGCACATGGAAGTAAATTGAGTAAATTGGGAGGGGTAAATTGGAATTTTAATATATAAATATACTGTTTAGAATTTTCTAGCTATTGACTGGGAGCCCACCAAAAAAGGATTGGGCGGCAATTGTCGGCGAAAATGGGCT
>CATKHJ010202625.1:0-10422 GCA_949750685.1 Vernicia montana
TTCATTTCATATTTCATTTGTAACTGCTGGCATATCATATTAGTATATCATGTTTTCATTGAGATTTATCTCACCCCGTAGTGTTTTATATTTTTTTTCAAGATTATAGAGGCTCATGCAAGGTAACCCTTTCAAGCCACCTTTCATCACTTGGAAGATTACTATGCCGTATTTGGGTCGCCTTTTTATTATTCTATTGGCCTGTAATATGCGTACTTTTATTAGAGCTTCATGGGTCAAGATATTAGTACTGTTTATTTGGATGACTGTAATCCTTTAAGTTTATTAACTATTAAGTTATGAGGTATTAACCAACCAAGTGATATAAGGATTTAAAATCAATTATCGGTTACACATAATTAAAGACTAATTATGCATGTAATATGGATAGTATATATGATAGGATTGTCTATGGGTTTTGGCTACGATATTGGGATTGTGTTTGCCATGTGTTAGTGAGAGTAGTGTATTAAGGGTTCTACGAGTTTAAGTGACCTTACGTTTTCCTATACCCTAGGACCGTCATATCTCGAAAGTCGGGATGTGACACATGAACTATTTGATTGTGTTTGAGAAGAGATTCCTTGCGCTTTACCTAGGGATTAGGGATTAAATCACTCGAGAGAGGTTTTAATCTAAATTAGTGGAACTTCAATTCAATGCATTGTATGTTTAATCAATTCCATTATTCATGACATTCATGATAAGTTAGGGGGATTCATATCTAGATAGCTTTATTCTTATTTATATCTATCAATCTTCTCATATTTTTAGTTTAGTTTTAGTTATTAATTATTTTTCAATCAATTGTTCACTAGACAATAGTTGAAGTTTGAGCTAGTACTTATAAACATTTCTCGTGGGAAACAATAATTTACTCATCATTTTATTACTTGATAACGACCTGTGCACTTGCAGTTGTTAGTGTGCGATTCGCCACATCAGATGACTTGTCCTAAATGTGGTTATCTCTTTTAAAGCCTTCTTATATAATTGAACTAATTTTTATGAATAAAAGTTCGATCGAGTTTCTAGTCTCATTTTAATTGAATGAAAAATATAAAAGGAATGAAAAAATAAAACAAAAAGAAAAGTGAATAGTATCCTCGTTAAGGGTCTATCACTCGACTCCTTAGGCAAAAGTTAGAGGAAACAAAAAAAATAAAAGAGATGATATCCTCACTAAGGATTCATAATCCGGTTCCTTAGGCAAAAGTTAGAGGAAGTTAAAAAGAAAAATACAAAAGAAAACAAGCAAAAGAGAGACTGATGAGTCTCAAACTTGAATGGGCAATTGACATACCTTGGACAACAGTGAAAAAATGAAGAAAGGTTGCCTCTAGTTCATTAGAGAAGTCATGCATTAGAAAAGCATTTCATGACATCATTAGCTTACATCCATCTCATGCACTTCATACATCTCATGCATTCATGAGTTTAACTCCTATACTTCTACAGTCATAGCTCTCTCAAGTCAAGACTGTTGGGTCAAAAGCTTCTGAGAATCAATTGAAAAAGAACCTGTAAGACTAAAGCTCAAATGGCCGACAACAACGACCCTCAGAACTTAGAAGCCATTATCATACGAGTTTTAGAGACTAGTTTGGCACCCATGGTCAGGGATCAGATCAATGAAGTTTTGAATGAGCGTGTTCCTTCACCTATTAACCTTGGGACTCAGGTTAATGTCACTGCTAATGCTGTTATGGTTAATAATGGGCAATATGCCAATGCACTGAATCGAGAAATTGGGAATCTAAATACTGATGATGTGTTCTTTGATATGGATGACTATCTTTAGAAAAAGAAAAATGAGGAACTGAAGATCCAAATGAATCATATGGAGAAACTATTGAAAAGAAAAGGGTTTTGACAAGATTGAGGCCTTAAGTGCTCTTACCATTAATGATGTTGACAAGCTGGCCAAACGATTTAAGGTGCTTGGTATGACTAAGTTCAATGGGATTGGTGATCCAAACATTCACTTGAAAATGTGTGCCACACTAAAGAGTACCACTAGAACTACTTAGCAATTGATCCTGTAGATTTTTCCAACTTCCTTAGATGACACTACAGTGAAATGGTACTATGATTTGGAAAATAGTAAACAAGAGGACTAGGACTTGTTGTCAAAAAGTTTTGTAGCCTAATATGGCTATAACATACTGGTGGAGATCACCCTTAGAGACAATAAGGCAAAATCAAATGAGTCCTTTTCTAATTATGTGATGAGATAGAGGGAAAAAGCTGCTAAAATGACCAACCGTCCCACTAAAAAGGAGCATGTGTTCCTTATTGTAAAAGGATCTTTGCCTGCCTTTTATAATAGGCTATTTGTTGTACCTCTGAAGACCTTAAAAGACCTCCTTGACATGGGTCTATGGTTAGAGGAATTGGACTACGAAGCTAGTCGAGCTAATGAGGTACGAAATGGAAATGGCTCATCAAACCTCTTTGTTCAGTCCACTAGACCTCATCCTTTCAAAGCATGTCAAGCCATACTATAAAGGGAGTTCACTCATCTAAGTGACCCATTGTTTAGCGTCTTTGAAAACCTGAGAGAAGATGGGTTACTTCAACCTTTGGATCCAAAGCCAATACCGAATCCTTTGCCAAGAAACTTCAGGACTGATCTATACTGCACTTATCATTGAAAGGTTGGTCATGATACAGATTATTGCATCACCTTGTAGCACAAGGTCCAGGAATTAATCGATGCTGGGGCAATCCACAGGGAATGATGTGAGTCAAGCAATTTGATATTTTTACTTGCTTTCTTTGTTATGAACAATAAATTGTTTGATTTTATTTTCATAATAAAATAAATTTATGAATGTGTTTTCTGGATTACTTTGGCTTGTGTCTTTAAGTTCAATTAGATTATAACTATGACCGGGGGCACGATATTACATGTGATGTGAGAATGAAAGGATCTAAAAAATGAAACCAAAAAAGAAAGAATGAGATAAAAAAATAAAAAAAAAAAAAAAAAAAAAAGAAGAGAGAGATGTTGAGGCATACCCCGCCCTTACCCATCTTGAGTTCAATACCACCTCAAATGGACCACACTTAGAGCATCCTTATCAATAAAAGGCCAACTACCCTTAGTTGAAATATCAAAAACCCAATTTGGCTAAAGTGGCAGCATCCGAGTAGGGTCAAAATCTTCATAAATCCAAACACTAGAAAGGTAGATACCCATCTTTCCTTAAAAGCTTGAAATTCCAAGACCAAAGGGGATTGATTCCTTATTTCCTAAAAAACTAGCCATCAAGAAACAAAGTGCCAACTGAACCAAAAGTATGCCAAACACCTTCTTTGCTTAGGAAAGATCCAAGACGCAACCAAAAGTCCATCACCCAAAGCAATTAAACTCTTTGGAGGTAAAGCATTTGCCAAACCACATCTCCTTGAAAGGAAAAAAAAAAAAGAGAAAGAATGAGAAGAATAGTCCCACTAAGTGTTCCCTAATCATTACCTAGGCAAAAGTTAGGGATGTGAGTGAAAATAGTTGGTTGGAAAATCATTAGCCAGCCAATAACAGATGTAATGTTCAGACCTTGTCGCAGTTGTTTTCATATTGAGCAAAGAGATGCATGTTAAGAATGAGAAAGAAACATGTTTATGAAGAGATTTTATTTATGGGAAAGTATTGTCAAACAATTTGAATTGTGAAATGTTTGCTCATGGACTTTGGTTCCCCTTTGAATGGTAGTGGGCAAGCTTCAATAAGCTTGGTTAAGCATGAGATAGATGAAGAGCAAATGAATGAATCAGCCTAGAGAGTATGGGTTAGAGTAGTTGTTCATTGGGAGCATGCAATCGAACAACAGAATCGCTTCGGGATCAGGAGGTGGTTGTCTGGCATCATTTCTAGCTTGGGGGCAATTTTTAGGTTTGCAATCAAATCTAGTATAAGAAAACAAGAGAAAATAAAGGAAAAAAAGGGGAAAGAATAGTAGCTCGCTAAGTCGAAAACCTGAAAGGGCGGCTAGGGCAAAAATTAGAGTAAGAAAAGAATAGAAAAAGGGAAAGAAAAGAAAATGAGAAAATGGGAAAAGAAAAAGAATATATTTTATTACAAACCTTTGGCTATAAGGTTGAGGTCCTGTGGGTCTACTTGATGATGTTATTTCAACTGCAAAGGTGAAAGATTCCCCAGAGCACTGTGATAAAAGAACTTTCTAAGCTTGAGTGGGTTTAAAGTAACATGTAATTATGCATACATACAATCATGTAGGAAGTAGAAATTGTGTGCCATGTGCATCATAATTAAGAAAAGGAGTGTAAAGAAAAGAAAAGAGAAACATTTGCATCATGATGAGTTCCAACACTCTCATACATACATGTTCTATTTTGCAGATAGTACCAGAAGAATGAGGAAAGTATAGTGCGAAGAGTGAGCTAGAGGGAAAGGCAACCGCAATGGCATGGTGCCAATGACTAGATGATGAAGAGTGGAGCCTTAATCGCATGGGCTTAATGACCAGAAGGTAAAGCCGCTGCATTGGCTCGGTCTCAATGGCAGGATAATAAAGAATGATGAGCAAAGGAAAAAGGAAATGAAGAATGAGCCTTAAGGGCACTGCTCTAATAGCTGATGAAGAAGTAAAAGGAACGAAGACTACCTTAATGGTAAAGTCTTAATGACTGTGAAGTAAGCCTTAATTGTAAAGTCTTAATGACTATGAGAAGAAGCTAAACGCTAAAGTCTTAATGACTGTGAAGTGAACCTTAATGGCAAAGTCTTAATGACTATGAGAAGAAGCCTAATGCTAAAGTCTTAATGACTATGAAGATAGCTCTAATAAGCAGTAATGGGTAAGGAAAAACCATTACACCTATTAGGCCAGGAAAACCTAATAAGAGCCTTAATGGCGAAGTCTTAATGACTATGGAGAAAGGCCTAATGTCAGAGTCTAAATGAATACATAAAAGGAGCTTAATGGCGAAGTCCTAATGATTGTAAGCAAAAGCATAATGCTAAGGTCTTAATGACTATGAAAAGAGCTCTAATGAGCAGTAATGGGCCAAGAAAAACTCATTACACCTATTAGGCCAGGAAATTCTAATAAGAGTCTTAATATAAAAGTCTTAATAAGAGGAATTAATAGCAAAGTCTGAATGATTACGAAGAAAGCCTTAATGTGCAAGGTCTTAATGTCCTTGAAGGAAACCTAATTGGCCTAGTCTCAATGACCAAATGTTGAAGATAATGAAACAGCTTCAATGGCGCAATCTCTAGAACCGAATGACAAAGTAGTCATAATGACTGTCTCAATGACAAGGTGAAGAGGAAAGAAGCCTCAACAGCTTGATTTCAGCAACTCAACCAGCAACGACGCCTTAATGGCAAAAACCCACATACATTTGTGTGTGTGTGTAGGGAAGAAAGCTAAGCAGAAGTTGGTTCATACTTTACCTTACTTTGTGAAACAAAATAAGCCAAAGTGGAGACAAATTGTGAACGCCTAATTTTCGACCCTGGAGCTCGATGATGAGGAACCAGGTTGTTATTCCTAAAATTGATTCACTGATTCTGAGATTTGGTCAGTTTGAGAGAGTTTTTGGGTTTTAATTCAAAATTCTTCTTTAGATTCTTAAAATTCACACGATTTTATGCTTAATTGCATAAAAACCTTGATTTTAGGGTATTTTAGAAAATTATATTTTGGTCCCTAGAAGTTGTTAAAATTACATTTTGACCCCTAGGCTTGTGGGCCCTAAAAAATGGGCCGCATCCAGGATAGAGAACGCATGGGCCCCCACACGTCCCCTATCTAGTCTGGCAGGTCCTCTTTCAAATTTGTTTAAATTCAAAATCTTCAACTGTCCAATCCCAACATATGGGGATGAGGGTCGACTCGAAGGGATTTTCTGAGCAAAAAATCATTTTTGAATGGTTTTTAAAAAAAATAAATTCAAAAAATAAACAAAAATATAAAAGGAAAAGGAAACATAATTTTGAGAGACTTTTTTTGAGGGATTTTGGGTTTTTGGTTGGAACTGAGAGCTTTGGGAATCTGACTCTGCACTCTATACACTCTCTGGACCTAGAATGAGAATGCATGGGCCCCCACACGTCCCCTATCCAGTCTGGAAGCTCCTCTTTCAAATTTGTTTAAATTCAAAATCTTCAACTGTCCAATCCCAACAGATGGGGATGAGGGTCGACTCTAAGGGATTTTCTGAGCAAAAAATCATTTTTGAATGCTTTTTTAAAAAAAAGAATTCAGAAAAAAAACAAAAATATAAAAGGAAAAGGAAACATAATTTTGAGAGACTTCTTTTGGGGGATTTTGGGTTTTTGGTTGGAACTGAGAGCTTTGGGAATCCGACTCTGCACTCTATACACTCTCTGGACCTAGAATTAGAACACAAACACTCATTTTTTAGGACTAAGTAAATCAAAGTCAAAAAATATTAACAACAAGGTATGAAATAAATTGTTTTTGGTTACCTAAGGGTTGAACCCCTGCCATCCCTCTGATTCCCATAGCCATCAAGCCTTAAATGGCCTGATGCAGCCTAGAGATAGGGAGCCTCAAAGGGGAATTTCATTTATTTTGTACCATTTCATTTATTTCGTTATATTTTTTTATTTATGTTAATGTTATTTGTTTCCATCCTTGCTTCTGTTATGTTAATGCACATAAATCTGATTATTTAATTTCATTGACTACATTGATTTCATTTCTAAGGCCCCAAAGTACAAACAAAACTAGTGTTTGGTTGTTCAAAGGGAAAGGCCTATAAATGTTCTTTTTTTATTCTGTTATTCGATCCCCGTTTTCAAGCATGTTTGTTATTTATTATGGTTTATTATTGTTTATTTTTTCATCATTGGTAGATTGTATATGAATCACTATGCATTTGTATCATGTAATCAATGAAATGACTTGAAAGTAGCCCCTTGTGCTGTTGCCTAAAAGGTAAGGGATGTGTGCCCCACTATGCATCTACAAAAGGGATACAAGAGGCCTCATGCGTCTATGCCAGGGATGCACAACCTCTCATGCGTCTATGTTCTTCACCTTGTTCTTATTTTTTGTTTCTGTTTGCTTGATTTAACCCTTTTTTTTTTTAATTTTCTGGTAGTTTGCAGTTTTTCTATAATCAAGACATTGTTTAGAGACCTTGAGTGGACCAATGACCTAATGGAGATCCATCCAGAAGTGGAATCAACCAAGAACAAAACCAACCCAATCCCAGGGAGTGGACGCAAGGAGGTCTGCACATCCTTAGTGCAGACACATGTCCTCTTATGAGTCCTTGCCCTGTTCCAACAACTTGGAGGCCTTTCGGATTTTGATCTAATTTGTATGCATTTTTTTGGGATTTATAAAGGCCCCAGGGTAGTTTTAAGATCCCTATATTAGGTCAGTAGATAGTTCTTTTTTTTTATTTTAGTATTCTTTTGGGGTTGTAATTTGGTCATTATTTAATTTCCCCTCCCCTTTAATTCAACTTAATTTAGAATTACGATTTGAATGATTGGACACCTAATATGCAACTTGGTAATTAAAGGTTTTATGTATGTAATTGAACCTAAAAATGAATCCATCACTTAGAATTGCATATTGAACCTTAGGTAAATAATTTGAATTAACCAACTGGTATGCATGATTAGGAGTTGATTGCACTTTTACTTTCCCTTATGTCTTCTATGCTAACATGTTTTTTTGTTGAATAAAAATGGTAGAAACTTGGCATGTTAAGGGTTCCAAATGAATTAGGATGGTATGAAGGCATGATAAAAACCCACCAATAGGCTAAGGCATGATAACTCTGTAAATGCAAAGCACTAATACGGTTAACTGTTTGAGGCATGCTGGAATGTTAAATAACACACTATATGAAGTGGAGAGCTCGATGTTGTGATATTTATGATATAATTCTAGTCCAAATAACCTGATGAAAGCATACATTAACGGGACCAAAGAGTAAAAGCCAGCTTCACAGCTGGGTGACTTGGGTGCCTAATACCTTCCCAGGATCGTACCTAAATTCCTTACCTAGAATCTCTGAATAAGGTGATTACGTAACAAGTAGGGATCCTAGTCACCATTTTCCTAGTTTTTAAAAACTATGTGGCGACTCCTTTCTCCATCTTAGGCCCCTCTATTAGGGATCCTAGTCACCATTTTCCTAGTTTTTAAAAACTATGTGGCGACTCCTTTCTCCATCTTAGGCCCCTCTATTAGCGTTTATCTCCCAATGTTCTATTGGAAAGTAGTGTAAAGTCCATCCACCTTGGGCTAGAAAACTGGTCGCAACACAAACATCTTTAGATGGACATTTGAATCATTTGTCCCATTAAACCTGTCAGGAAAATGATCATCACCTGATATGGACAAGTCTTCAAAAGCTTCAATGCTTTCAAATCCCTTCCCTTTCAGCAACTTCTCAATTTTTTTCATTTGGGTTTCAAGGGATTTCATCTTCTCATTCTCAATGGAGGACTCCTCTTGCTTCTTTTGAAGGTAATCAACATCATTAGTATATTGATTTCCATATGCTGCAACATTCTGGTTAGTCACATCGATAAGGCCAACATTGTGAGCCTAGGCTATTGGATTAGTAGGTGGGGAAATTCTAGCATTCAGGGCTTATTCAATTTGGGCCCGGATCATGAGGCCTAAGTGTTCTTCCAAGATGTAAGCAATGACGGCTTCCAAGTTCTAGAGGTCGTTGTTATAGTCCATTTGGATTCAGAGATGCTTCAACTTTAGGGTGAGCTTGCAGATCTTCTTTCAAATGATTCTTTAGAGCTTCTAACTTAACTATCTTGACTTGAGGGCCTAAAGACTACAAAAATACATGGAATTAAAAACATATTGCATATGATGTGTGTTATGAAATGGATGCAAATGATGTCAGGAAATGCATATCTAATGTGCAACTTTTCTATTGATTCAAAAATAGTTTCTCTTTTGCTTGTTTTCTTATTTCTTTTCATTTCCTCTAACTTTTGCCTAAGGAGTTCAATTATGGATCCTTAGCGAGGATTCTTTTTTTTTTCATTCTTTCTTTTGTCTTTTTTTATTATTATTATTTTAAGCAAAATAAAATGAGAAACCAAATTGAACGGTTTATTCATGCAAAGCAGTTCAATTACATTCAAAGGAAATGACCACATTCAAGGTAAGTCATTTCTTTAAAATTTGCTTTAAACTTATGGTGAAGGCATGTGGGTGACAGTTGACTTTGCAGTTCCTCGACTCGGGTCTTCAAATTCATTGCTTCATCAATGATCTTGTCAATAATAAACTTGGCTTGCTTTCGGAACTCCAAGGCTTTCTTAAGCTCAACATCGACTTCATGAATCACTATAGATGCCTCTTGACTCAATTCATTGATTGTCATAGTATTGTACGGCTTCTTACGAGCTTGGCTTCCAGACTCAGACCCTGATATTTCGAGATCATAGTGAGCCCTTTTCTAGCCTTCTTGGATTCAATGTCAAGGATCTTGGGTTCAACTTGACCAACAAAATCTTCGAGTTTGTTGAGCAAGACCAAATCTTCTTCATCCGAGTCTCAACTAATCTTCTTGCTTGATGATGCCATTATGATTCAAAGAAAAATTATTCTTAGATGGATGCAAGGTTAGAATGATGCAATGCTCATAAATGCAAAACTAATGCAGTATCTCTATATGTCTTTCCTTGGAAAACTTGGACTTAAAACGCCTTGGAATTAGATGAAGCCACACTTTTTTAGCTTTTTCCCCCATGTCTTTCATTTTGAACACTTGTCATTAGCTAGCATTTTTAGGTTTTCTAGCTAATTGTTTTCTCTCTTACCCTTAATTTTTGCCTAGGGCCTCAGTATTAGACTCTTAATAGGGCTATCATCATATCTTTTTTATTTGATATTCTTTTATCTCATAACTCACTTCAAGTGTTCAAAACAAAAGTTTTATGTAATCATAAATATTTTACAAATGCAAACATTACATATGCAAAACCTCTTCTTCCTATCAATTGGGCCTAAGCTTCATTAGGAGCATTCATGCATCGGTCTTCATGGATGGAATATTCTCTGATATCAATCAAGTATTGGATCTCATGCCTTAGATGACTACATCTATCAATGTCATTCCCTAAGGTTTGGTGGATTAGACAATACAAGTTGGTATTGAACCATGGAGGCAGTAGGTTTGGCAATGGTGTTGGGCTTATAGGTTGTAATAGACCTTCTTTTTCTAACTCTTCTAAAATCTTGGACATGGGCTTTCCCAAGTTGGCGAATTCTTTTGATTTCCTAACCTTTCTTTCACGACCCGACCCGGCCTACCGAGTCGCGACGGTCCTAGGGCATGGGTAGGCGTAAGGCCACCGAAAACCCGTAGAACCCAATACTAATCTATATCCGAACATACATATACGATTCCCGGATCAGAACCCCAACACAATACTAT
>CATKHJ010202689.1:0-13262 GCA_949750685.1 Vernicia montana
ATTTTATGCTAGATCGAGCAACAACAGTTTGCATTTTGCTACACCAAGAGATAAGAGAATCACCTAAGAAGAAGCAATAACCTGTAGTAGAACAACGATCCGTTGGATCACCAGCCCAGTCAGCATCAAAGTAACCAGATAACACCAAAGAAGAGTTAGCAGAGAAGTGTAAACCATGAAAAAGAGTTCCTTTAATGTATTGTAGAATCCAAATCACTGCAGCATAGTGAGTTGACAGAGGAACAGACATGAATTGACTAACTAAATGAACAACATAAGAGATGTCAGGTCTAGTGACAATAAGATAAACTAGACTCCCGACTAGTTGGCAGTACAGTGTGGGATCATCAATAGGAGTGCCATCTAGAGGAGTAAGTTTGCAGTTGAGATCCAAAGGAGTTGATACCGTTTTACTGTCAGTAAGACGTGCTCGATAAAGTAGATCATATGCATACTTTGCTTGAGACAGATAATAGCCTTGAGAATTATGAGAAACTTCAAGACCCAAAAAATAGCTGAGAGAACCAAGATTCTTCATATCAAAATGTTGACTAAGATAACATTGAACTTCTGAAATACTAGATTTATCACTACCTGTTATGATCATATCATCAACATAAAGTAACAGAATGACAATTACATGGTCAGTGTGACAAGTAAATAATGCGGAATCATATTTACTATAGACAAAGCCAAATTGAGCAGGAGGAGGTTTCATATAAACCTCTTCAGACAAATCACCATTGAGGAAAGCATTTTTGACATTCATCTAGAAAAGTTTACATTTTCGGACTGCAGCAATGGCTAATAGACTGCGAACAAATGTTAATCGAGCCACTGGAGCAAATGTTTCTTCATAGTCTATTCCATATTCTTGATTGTAACCCTTGGCTACTAAACGAGCCTTGTAACGTTCAACAGACCCATCAAAATGAGTCTTGATTTTATAAATCCATTTACAGCCAATAGGAGTCTTTGCATGAGGAAGATCGACTGGGTCCCAAGTATGAGTTTTCTCCAAGGCTTGAATTTCCTCAATCATAGCTTGCTGCCAAAGAGGGTCAGTACTTGTCTCATGATAAGAGTGAGGCTCATGAAGGGTTGCAATAGTAGATTAACAGTGAAAATCTCTAAGGTAACTAGGAGTTTCTCTCACCCAGGTAGACCGACGAAGAGTGGTGTCAAGTGGAGTTGTAGGTACAGGATCAGCTGTTGTAGTAGGTTCTTGAGATGCAGGTGGGCATGGCCTAGTCGTTAGAGTATCAGAATCACCTGCATCAGAATTAGAAAATAACTCAATAGAGGAGTCTGTGAAGAACAAGGAGTCAGTAGTGACAGAATTGTGAAATTTAAAGAGAGTGGAGAACATGGTGATTTCCCAAAAAGTAACATGACGAGAAATACATAATTTATTAGAAGCAGGATCCCAACAATGATATCCTTCGTGTTCGATCTCATAACCTAGAAAACAACACAAACGAGCACGAGGTTCCAATTTTGTATGTTCATGAGGTTGCAAAAAAACAAAACAGACACATCCAAACTGTTTAAGAATTTTATAATCTGGAATTGTACCGTATATTTTTTCAAAAGGAGATAAGTTTTGGAGAACTAAGGTAGGGACTCGATTAATGTTATATACAACAATGAGAGCTGCTTCTCCCTAAAAATTTTTGGGACATGAGGTGGAGAGGAGAAAAGCACGAACAGAGTCTAAAATATGACGATGCTTTCGTTCAGTTCGGCCATTTTGTTGGGAAGTATGAAAACAAGAACGTTGGATGATTGTGCCTTATTGTTGAAGAAAATGAATTAAAGAGGAATCTCGATATTCCATAGCATTGTCTGTTCGAAGAGTTTTAATAGTGCAGGAAAACTGAGTTTTAATCATATTTACAAATGTAATGTAGATTTGTGGTAATTCAGAATGATTTTTAAAAAAATATATCCAAGTAAAACGAGAATAACCATCAATAAATAACACAAAGTAATGATAACCATTTACAAAAGAAATAGGAGAAGGTCCCCAAATATTATAATGAATTAAGCCAAAAGGACTGTCAGAAATAGAATTATTATTATTGAAAGATAATGCAGGTTGTTTGGCAAGCTGGCAATCTAAACACTGAGAAGACTCAAATTTTATAGATCTTAACAATCCACGATAAATTAAGGGCTGAAGTTTACTAGCGGAAGCATTACCAAGGCGAAGATGCCATTGGTGAATGGGAGAAGTGATAGTAGTAGCTACAGACACAAGTTGTTGAGGAAGATGAAGATATATAAGTTCAAATCATTGCCCCACTTTACGACCCGTCCCAAGAATCTGCCCCATTTACGGATCCTGTACCTGACAAACAGAAGGAAAGAAAATAACATTTAGTCATTTTTCGCATAACTGACCAACAAATACAAGATTGAGTGATAGATTAAGAATATAGTAAGTGTCAGAAAGGCTAAGATTGGGGGTAGATGCATAACCAGTATGAGTGATGTGCATTTTAGTTCCATTTGATGTGTGTATTGAGGGTAAGGAAGAGGTAGGTATGGTGGAAGACAAGAGATTAATATAAGTGGTCATATGGTTACAGTAGGCAGAGTCAAAAAGCCAATTGGAATTACTTGGAGTGACATATATAGCTGCAGAGGAATTGGAAGAGATAATATGTTTGAGTAAGGCTTCAAGATCACTCATAGTGATGGCAGAAGAACCTTCTGTGGCAACAACAGTGACAGAGGTGGATCCAGTCTTTGAGAAATTCTTTAATTTTGAAAATCCACCCTTAAGTCGAGGTAGGCGAGTTGGGAAATGCTCAAGAATGTGACCATGGCCATGACAATATATGCATTCTACAGTAGGGCAGTTTGCAAAACTATGACCAGGTTGATTACAGTTCTTAAAGATTTGACTGTCATATCTCTGATTAGAGGACCGAGTAGTTGCAAGAGCCAATTCAGAATTTGGTTGTTTCCCGAGACCAAGCCGAGTCTCCTCGAAGATAATTTCATGGATAGTTGTATCCAAGGTGGGAAAAGGATGCCAATATAGCAGAGAGGCACGGGCAGCTTCATACTCGGGTCGAAGAGCCATAAGAACTTGAATTAGATGGAAATGGTTTTCACTGATCTTAGCTGAGATAACTGATTCCAAATTGGTTGAACTTGAGCAAGAAAATTATTTACAGATTGACCAGATTCTTGCTTGAGGTTGTGGAGAGTAGTCCACGGCTGAAAATAGTGTGCAAGACCAGTGGTTTGATACCAGTTTGCCAAGAAATCCCAAATTGCTTTGGCAGTGTCGTATTCAGCAAATTGAATGTGAATGGAGGGAACATATGTATTACGGAACCAAGTGATAACTTGATGGTTTTTGCTATCCCAATCTTCGAGGCGATCAGCAAATTTTGCATCAGATTCATCTTGTTCTTTTTGTTGGTGTAGTAATATCTTCAGTGACAATATGCCAGAGTTTGCGGCCAATCAAGAAACTTTTCATTTCTTGAATCCAAAGATTATAGTTGGGTCCATTTAGAACTATTGCAATTGGTTTTGAAATGTCTGATTTCTCCATTTTTAAGGAATGCGGAGCTGAAAACTAAAGATGGAGTTAGAATTTGACAAAATAGACATCAAAAATAATCTCAAGAGGTCGAAAAACCTTAGGAACCGGTTCCTGATGTCTGAAAATCGATACAAAAGTGGTTGAACCAGTGGGTCAAACCTAAAGTCAACTGGTTTGATTAAACCAGACTGAGATGACACGTGGCAAATTATGAGTGGCTGACAGGATGACACGTGACGAAATCTGATTGGATGATGTGACTGCTAACTGGATCGTCTTCTTCCTTGGGTGGCGCGTGAAGCGAGTGGGCTAAGATTCAATGTTTTCAAGCGGCGCATGAGGGCACGTCCGGCGTTGGTTTGAGGTGCGGTTGGTCTTGAAATTCTTCTAGAGATTAGTGTTTTGTAATGGTGTGGTTAGAAAAAAAAAAAATTAACGTGTGCTTGAAAATCAAAAAGTGACAGAATTCTTTGGGACTGAAAAATGAGACTAGAACTTCACAAATGTTGGATTTCTTGTCTTTTAATTTTAACTAAGATGTATGGGCTCTGATACCATGTTAATATTGCTATCAGAAACAGAGACAGAGAACAAATGAGAGTATTGAATATTTTGTATATTTAATTGTGTTTGTACAAGAGATAGTTACATCTATTTATAGTGTTAGTATGTACAACAAGAGTCATGATTCAAGGAGAGTTAGTGATTATTAGCTGGAGAAAGCACATGGATAATGAGCTGCAATTTAAAACAGTACAAAACAGTACACATGTAGATGATACAATTATTAACTCTATTGAAGGTGAGTTAGGTGAGTTGAGTTCACATGAACAATTTTAAATTAGATTGTAAAAAGCTTCAATTTTTTAAAAACTCTCAAAATTTTTATTTTTTTATTTTTATTAATGATAGTAATGAGATTAAAATTATTAATTTTAAAATAATAAAAATTATAGTGTATATTAAAATGTATAAATTTTATTCGTACTTAACCTAAATTATTTTAATCATAAAATTATTCCTAGATCTTTCCTTCTTTTTTTTTTTTTTTTTTTAAACACCTAGATCTTTCTATAAGGCACTATGAACACAAAATTAAAAGGAACAGAAAATAGAAATTTTCTGACAAGATGCTGCCTTTAAATTGTATCATAAAAGTGCATACAGTGTTAGGTTATTAGATTAGCCGCCCTAAAAATGTCACAATAAGCTTACACTTGTTAAACATGCCATTAAAAGCTTAAAAAGGGAAAGGACACCACTTAATTAAAATATAGAGATTGTCACCTCAAACTTCAAACTACAATTATTTCCTCAGAATCAAATCACACTTTATAAAGTTCTTTAGTAATTAAAATAATCTCTTAATTATAAAGGCTAATCTTCTTTGTTAGATATTGCACCACCATAAATGTATTATACTATTCTTCATCCCATGTGAGGGTTGTACTCCACTTGTATGACAATTTCAGCCACTTTGTGCAACTATTTACTCCTTAATATATATATATATATATATAAGATTAATTTAATTGATAAGTGATTTTTTTTATTATAATTATTTTTAAAATTAATATTTAAGAGAGTTTTTAAATATATAAGTCTCTACGATCAAGTCCAATATAATATTATACATTAACCATCACATAATAAAAATAACATATCTTCCAAAATCATATAAAAGCACTTTCAACTCTAAGTTTATATACCATTGAAGCATCTAAAATAAAAAAGTCTTTAAAACATAAAGCTTTACATTGGCTTGTAATTCTCCGATGAAAAACAAAGATTGAGTAACACCGACAGCACTTATCTTATATCTCAATTTTTCTTTCCCTTGATTTTGCATTCTTCACTGTAGCACTGTCTCTACTCTCCCTCACTTTGTCTTTCTTTTCATTTGGCTTAAGAAACTTAGCCCTTAAGATACGAGGGTCAACACTACTAGATCTATACATGTTTTGTCAAATAGACAAATAATGAAGTGCCAATTAAATGGGACCCTGCCCTTTATTAGGATTGTTCAACCAATTGACAATTTGTCATTTAATATATATATATATATATATATATATATATATGATGAAAAATTGGTAGCATATATTTTAAGGGAATTTGCTCATTTGTTAATTAGAGTTTTATTCACAAGATCAAATTATAAATTATATATATTTTTTAATTATTTGTGAATTTTTTTAATTTCATTGTTGATAATGTATCTTTCGAATAATTCTTACCTATATTGGATGTATATACCACAAAAAATAAGAAAGTAACACGTATGTATAAGTGTTTTACACTTTGGCATTGGGTGATTGACACATACTTAATTATTTAAACTAATAAATATGTGTCAATCATCTATGGGTTTGGTGTATAGGTGGGGACATACATCTAGTGTAGGTAAAATATTTTTGTATCTTGAATCCAATTGAGTGATAGACTTAATATAATTATGCAAATTAATTTGTAATTCCATTTTATTGTTAAATAAAATAAATTAACACCTTATTTTAGTATTAATCAAATGAAATTATTTAAAAATGAATATTTAAATTTAAATTTGACTTGAGATATTTGGACCATGGCTTCTCCCATTATAATCATTATAATTATGATAGAACTTAATTCTTATTAATGGTTAGAATTAGACAATTGCACTTGTAATTGTTTAACATTTTAATGCATTAAATATAAGTGCTGAAAAACTGGTTTTTTATTTTAGTATAGTGACACTAAAAAATAAAAATTACTATTTTTAGGTATAAATTAAATTTAAGAATTTTAAAGATAGCGGTGAAGATTTAATAATTTTGAATTTTGACCCAACTGTTATTTTAGGGCTTGTACGGTATCATTTTTTATTTTTTATTTTTTAAAAATAAAAATAAGATTTTGAAAACCAAAATTTATTATTTTTGGTTTTCTATTTTTTATTTTCAAAATGTTTCTGGATAAATATGAAAAAAAAATAAAAAATAATATTTTTTTAAAAAATATTTACTAATACTTATTTTTTGAAATTGGAAAAAAAAAACAAAAAACCGTAATAATATCAAACGCCCCCTTAATTTTTGTTTGTTTTGTGAAAAGTAATTTATTTTTCAAGGAAAATATTCATGGGAAAATATTTTTCACAAAATTCATTTTTTCCGATGTAGTATTGAAAATTAGTTATAAAATATTAAAAATTTCATCAATAGAATAATATGAGTGGTGGCCACTGTTAATCAATAGAATAATAAATGGGTATTTTTTTTTTAATATAATAAGTTTATCAAAATTAATAAAATAACTTTATTTTTAAAAAGAATAAGTTATTTTCTTAAAAAAGAAAAACTAAATTTTCTCTTTGATCAACAAAATATTTTATATTAATTAATTTTTTACAAAGTTTCAAACGCTAAAAAAATATAAAAAATGTTGATCATAAAGATATTTTTCGCTAAATAAATAGTGTCATAAAAAATGTATTTGATTCATAAAATAAAATACAATGAAAATAGAATAATTATTTTATGAGATACAAAATGTAAATAAATGCAAAGTCATAATGCAAAGTAAGGCTGCACACAAATTAATCAAATTGATCAAATCGAATTGATTCAATTTAATTCAAATCAAAAATCATGATTTAAATTGTTTTATGATTAGTTACGGTTTTAAAATTTTTATAAATTAAATTTTTTATTTGGTTTTGGTTTAAAAAAATTAAAATCTAGTTAAACCGAACCGACTCTATAATATAATAAAACTATGTATTTTTTAGATATATACTTTATTAATATATAAATTTTTTTTTAAATTTTTTAGAAATTAAAAATATAAACTGAATTTCTATATTTTAAAAGTTTTTTATGTTTTGTTGATCCCTACTAATTTTTTGGAGAATATTTTATTCTAATTTATTATTATTATATTATAAAATTTCAAATACACAACTTGAAATTTATTTTTTTTTAATAATATTGATAAGATTAATTGTTATCTAATAATATGATTTTATTTTAATATTTGTTAAATTTCTATGATCTTTTTAATTTTTAATTTTATTTATTTTTTATTTTTGTCAAACTAACTATTCAAACTAAATCCAAATAATTTTAATTTGAATATTTTTTAGTATTATTTAATTTGTTTAAGAAAATTAAAGTATTTAAAAATTAATTTTATTGATTTAATTATAAATATTTACTATAAACCGAATCATAATAATGAATACCCTTAATGCAAAGGATTAATTCCACCGTCCAAGACTGGGAAGAATTAAAGACAATCTCCTTCAACACTGCAGACTTGCCCCAATTTCACCCATAACCATCACCTCTACTTTTCATTTAAGGCATACTATCCAATTTTTTAAATAATTTTTTAATTTTGATATAAAATTAAATAATTTTAATCTGATAAAAAAAAATCATATATGATAAGAGGGAAAAATATATTTCTTACGGTTGATCTCATATTCATACTTTGAAAAAAAATAATCTCATATTCACACTTAATTTACAAGGAAATATGCAAATTCATTTACTAAATATAAATATGCTAGTTTAAATAAAATTTATTTATACTTTTTCTTGAATTAATTTAAAAACAATAAATGTAATTCTAAAATTTGAAAAATATAGTGAACAATTCAAAATTTTCAATTAAATTTGAAGAAAAAATTTCTGTTGAAATATTTGATAAAGAAAATTTCATATGAAAAGAATTAATTGTTGTTTATTGATTTTATTTTATTTAATTTGGTCCCAATTAAAACTTAAATTTAAAATCTTTTAATTCTAAATATGACTTTAGTACCATTAAATTAAAGCTTTATTGGTATTATTTATTGATTTTAAAACTTCTTTATCTTTTTTTTTTTTTTTTTTTTGCCAAAGACTTCTTTATCTTTATATAAATTTAATTGATTTGAAATTTTATTTTCTCAAATTGGGGGAAAAAAAAAAAAAAAAAAAAAAAAGAGGGAAAATTGTGTGTGTATGTTTTTCTTTTTAAGTTTTAGGATTGAAATGTAAAAAGGGAAAGGTACTTCCCACTATTGGATAATGGAATTTGACATTGACTAATTGTGAGTAATTTTAAAATTTGTATAATTTAATTATAAAAAATTTAATTTTTAATATTTAATCGTAAAAACATGTCAAATTTTAGGATTTATGGTATTATTTTCTCTTTTTATTTAAATTGTAAAAGTATTTTAAATCTATTAATTAAAATTAAGATTGTGTTTAGTAAATCTCCCGTTACCTTTCATCAAATCCAAATGGAAGGATAAAAAATTGTAGACTCAAAAGAAGAGAAGGATTAAATATTTTCTTGCAACTCAATTATTTTCACGCAAACCAAACAAGAAAATTTCCACTTTCTTTCATCGCTTCTCCTCTACTCTTTTAATCTTTTCACTTTTCTTTCCACCCAAGTCCAGTTGTTGCTCTTTATTTCTAATTCCAATTCTACATAAATGTTCTTCTAGATGTTCAAACATAAATAAAATCCATTCAAAAAAGAAAACAAAATTCTCTTTTGCAATAACCATCACTAAAAGTCTTTGAAATTTTCTAAATTTTGTAATATTTTCACAAATTAATAGTATAATTTAAATATAAAATTATTCTATTTTCAATGACAAAAGATATTAGAGGTCATAATATTGAACATCTATAAGAGAAATATAAAAATAAATATTTATCATACTATTAATCATTATTGATTATCATTACCAGCGACTGTCATTAATTATTAACGAAAACAAAAAAAATTATCTTTTTTTATTTTTTTATATTCAACAATAAATAAAAAATATATAAAATTTTAATTAGTTTTAAGATTTTTTACAGTCTTATAGATTGAAAGAAAAATTATATTTTTCAAAATATTTCAAACCCCATAAAAAAAAATTTTCAAAATACATTGAAATTCATAAATGTGAGATATTTTTTCATTAGAGAAGTGATATGATATCTAACATCAATCATATATTTTTTCTCATAATGATGAGACTCTCTAACAATCGGCAAAATAGGAAATTTACATCTATCAATTTTTATCTTTTTCATTTTTTTAAGAGTACACATATTGAATTTATCCATATGAAATGATCAATAAGTGAATCATAGTCCATACAAGTATTTTTCCTAGAGGAGTGATATGGTCTCAAACCTCCCTTCACGAAACTTACCTAATTAAAAAGAAAACAAAAATTAAAAGAACTACATTGAATTTTAATTTATCTAAACCCCAATAAATATGTAAACAACTCAATTATCTAGAATTAAGTTTAAACCTTTATATATATATATATATATATAAAGAATTTTCAATGGTTATATTTCCATGGTAACCATCATAAAAATTAGTGCAAGTATTAAATAACTATATATTTTTTTTCAAGTATTAATTGTAAATGACTTGCTATTGTAAGTTAATGAGTTACCAGTTAATATTTACTAATTTAATTAATTAATATATTTATTAAATGATAAAAAAATATAGGCTTAGTTTAACATCATTTGATATAATTAAATTAATAATTAATAATAAATATGTAACTATAACAGTATGTTCATAATGTTATTAAATGTCAATATATATTAATATCATATTAAAAAGAATTTGTTATTGTATGAATTTTCATATATTAAGTGATAGTAATATTAATTTCTATTATCATCAAAATCTTAACTTTTAATCATATTATATATATATTGTTGAAACTTGAAAGAAGCTATTTTATGGTAGTGATATTTTTAATATTTTACTGAAATATTTAAGAAAAAAGTATTCAATAATGTATTCTAAAATATCATTTTTTATAAATTCCATAATTTTAATGATTTAATATCTGCTAAAAA
This sequence comes from Vernicia montana, assembly GCA_949750685.1. NCBI lineage: Eukaryota > Viridiplantae > Streptophyta > Magnoliopsida > Malpighiales > Euphorbiaceae > Vernicia > Vernicia montana. The sequence continues at coordinate 10,423 of CATKHJ010202689.1, forward strand.
AATAAAATTATCGTATATCGAGATATAATTTAATAGTAAGTGTATATATAATTTGGATAATAAATTCATATTTGATTCTCCATTTATATATATATATATATTATCCTCACATTTTTATAAATTACTTTGGTGAAAATTAAATTAGTACAACTAAAGTCGTTCATTTATCAAAAAGTAAATATTCTTTTTAGGGATTATATAATAAATATTTTTTTTATTAAATTTAAGCACAAATGGTAAGTGATGTAGTATACATAATAACCCCAAACATCGTGTGTAAGTAATTTTCCATGAAAAATGTAGACACCTTACCCTATATCCAATCATGATTTAACATGGTAAATATTTAATTAATATATTTAATTAATTACTAATTTAATTAAATAATATATTTATTTAATATTTACTATTTTTTTTCTTATAAATGAGGACATGTTGCTTATTTATGTATTAATGATGGATGATAATACATAGTAATTCCTTTAAGATTATTGTATGTTAACAATTGTCGATCCAGGTTATGTTTATATGGTTTTATGGGTGTTTGATGGTCTTAAACCTACTCACGCTTTAGGACCATCACACCAAAAAAATTGAAATGTGATAGTAGTAACTATCAATTTATTGAGTGCTTCAAACACTATAATAAATATTAAAATTAATAGCATTAATTTAATATTATTTGATATACCATATTAAAATTAATAGCAATTTAATAGCGTTACTAAATTTCAATAAATATGAACAAAATGTTAATGGTATGCCATCAAATATTTATAATAGTGTTAAAAATAAATTTTTTGTAATATTTCGAATTTTAATTTATTAATTTTGGGTAATTATTTTAGTAAAGTAAATTAATTAATTATTTAAAAGTTAAATTAATTTAAATTAATTTTTAGATTTTAATTATTATTATTATTATTATTATTATTATTATATATAAAGGATAAGAAGTAGAAAAATAATCAGAAAAGGACAAGAAAAAAAAAAAAGAGACAGAAACAGAAAGAGAAAATGGACACACACAGAGAGAGAGAGGAAAAACCAATTCAAACGTTGCCTTCCGGTCGTCAAAATCTGACGCGCACTGGACTGTTGGAAAGAGGGGGAGGAGACGCTTCCAATGACATCAACCCGGTCACCGTCCGCCGCCGCACGCGCCATCGAGGCGTCCGCTGACTAGAATTTTTCAAACTTCGTTTCATCGACTTTTCGACCTCCGTTTCCAACGATTCTTGTACCGTTGGTTTTCTTATCTCGTAAGTTTCAATTCGGTATCTCATTTGCGAATTATGGTGAATGTTTGAATTTTTGCTTATATTCTGTGTAATTTCGGATCTGCTAAAGCGTTTTTCGGCAATCCTCCGGCGAGAAAAATGAGTGGTGCATATTTTCGGTATCCACGCTTCGATACAAATTTATTGACACCAATTTTGCCGCTATCCGACATCATTGATATTTTTCGATGACTTTTTCGGCGACTCTCCGATGAGTGCGTCCGACAGTTCAGAATTTATCCCTGATAATTAATTCGGTGTTAGAATGGTTTATTTCAGCGTAACGGAATTGTTATAAATTTAGATAATCAATTGTAATTAAATTCTATTTCTGATAATTTGTTTATATTTTATTTTCAAGATTGTCCAGGACCATCATCTGCAGCTCCAGGTCCTGGTCAGTAATCGACTTTGATTCTCAGCACATGTGTTGTGAGTGATTCTAATATACTTTTCTGCCTTCCATGCATCTACATTTACCAAATGAATATATATTATATAATTATGCACTATGAGTAATTATTTAGCATTCTGGCACGTGTATGTGGATGATTTATTAATTATGTGTTGCATAATTATTATGGATGTTAGATGGTATTGGGATGACACAGGGATCACTAAGAATGTGAATATGACATATGATGAATGAGTTTTGACTGGTATATGACAGCTCAGGAGCTTGCTCATCGCTCGCTGCTGCCAGTCAGGTCGCTACATGGCTTCGGCCAGGGACAGCTGATACCCTATGTATTGAATTTTTAAAGTAATTTCAGTTGGACACAGAGAGCCAAGTTAAGGGGGTCGGCTCCCCATATCGAGGTTTAGCATGATCCCTGTGGACTGATTCTCATCCTTGTATCTCCTCCGACAGTGGATTTGTAAATAAATGTTGTTGTGTGTAATATTAAATTCTAGAATCTCCGCAATTACAGTATATTTTGTTTGTATCTATATCATTGTATAATTATGTGAGTTGTCAGTATTATGACATGGTGAGATAGTCTGCTGAACAGGAACCTGATGAGATGTGATTGATTGATATATTATGATGTTGATACAGGTTCTGTTAGCATGTGAACCCTTAGCCCTTGAGTTATGATTCTATGGTATATTCTTTGATGATTTGACATGTCAAGCTGAATACGGATTCTGAAAATCTTAAGTTTTCCTGTACCCTAGTGCTGGTCACTTGCCTATGAAGTCGGGTCGTGACACTTTTGATTACATTTTTTTATGCATTGAGTAATTAAGTTGCTCATCTTTATTAGTATCAATTTTTTTTTGAAACAATTTTTTTTTATTTTTAAGAACATAATTTATATGTTATTAAAAGAAAATATATTTATAATAGTAAAATTTTAAAAAATGCAAAATATATTTTTAATGAAACAAACATAATTTAAATGAGCAATTTCATTTGTGAGAGTTTTGCATACTTTTTGCTCAATGTTTTTAAACTAAACTCAATCAAATCTTGTTAAAAAGAATATAATATAAAGTATTTTCAGAATATTGAAATTTTAGGGTAGTAAGAATTTTGAAAAATAAATACATTGTAAA
>CATKHJ010202932.1:0-19657 GCA_949750685.1 Vernicia montana
TAAATATTAGGTTCATTAAATTTGTATTATTGAAAAAATTAGTAATATAATATGAATTAAGTTTTAATAATACTAAGATATAACCACTTATTATAATTAAATATTTTAAATTTACTACATATATGTTTTAGAAAAAAAAAACTTTTAATATATGTTATGATTAATTAATGAGTAATAATAAGAAAATATGATGTATTAGTATGTAAGTCCAGTAATATTGTCATTTTAATTGTAATTATATTTATGTGATACTAATAAAATTTTAGATTAAAATTTTATTAGTATCTAATACTCGAATCTTAAAAAAAAAATTATTAATTAACATTTATATAATACATTATCAATAAGAAATTATTTGTAATAGGCTAATAGTTTGTATAAAAAGTTACAAAGTGATTATAACTTATGAGAAATTATTTATTAGCTTTAAGTAGTATATAAATCAAGATTAAAATTATTTGAATTAAGTAAAATACTAATATAATTATATTTTTATAATAATTATATTTTTTTCTTACTTAAAATCATTGATGAATTTTGGGTTTTGATTGTTTTTGTTCAAATAAATTAACAAATTACATATTTTTGTTTTTTTTTTTTTAAGATCTCCGAATCTGCGTATTGCATTGAATTAGATTGGACCGAAATCGAAATATCCGATTTCCGAATTATATTGTCCCGAAATTTTCAAGACAATACAATATAAAGATTTTTTTTATTTCCGTTCCGGTTCCGGTTCTCCACAAATCAAAATTTTCGAAGTTCGGTCTAATTCTAAAAATTTTCAAATCTCTGAATTGTACCGAACTGTGTTCAGCCCTAAATTTTATAACAAAACGATGTAATTTTTATGATATAATTATACAATAAATAATTATAATGTTAATAAATTAATAATTATTAGTAATTTTTTGAGTTAATTACTTTAAAAACTCAATTAGAATCATATAAATATAGTTGCATTAGTATTTTACTTAATTTAAATAATTTTAATATTAACTTATATACTAGTTAAAGTTAATACATAATTTATTATAATCATTTTTTAATTTTTTTTACAAACTATTAGTCTATTATAAATTTTTTTTATTGATAATGTATCACAAAAATGTTAATTAATAAAAATATATTTTTAAATATTAGAATATTAGATTATATAATACTAACAAAATCTTAATTTAAATATAATTACAATTAAAATGACTTTATTGCTGGACTGATATACTAATACATGATACTTTTTTTATTATCACTTAATGATTAATCATAACATATATTAAAAAAAATTTCTAAAACATATATGCAATTAATTTAAAATTTTTAATTATAATATGTGGTTATATCTTAGTATTAGTTAATATAATATTTAAAACTTTTTGTATATATATATATTTTTCAAATAATTCAATATAATACAATCTTAACATATGATACATTAGCTTTAACATATGTGGTTATATTTTATTATTAGTTAATATAAAGTTATTTATTTATTTATTATTGATTGTCATCATAATATATGATATATTAATTTGAATTATACAAATCATGATTTCAAATGAAAATATATAATGTTCTTAAGAATAATATGATATTATAAATAATTTTTTATTTTTTATTATAATATTTATTTAAGAGTTACCTATCTTTCTAAGGATGTAATATACTATTAATTTAAAAAAAAGAACAATTGTATAACATTATTAAATTATTTACCTACATATTTTATATATTTATGTTATTCGACTAGTCTAACAATTAAAACGTATGTGACTTATAGATTGAGTGGATGAGCATCACCTTTTATTGTTAAGAAAAAATGTAATAATAATTTTTTTTTAAAAAAAATAACTTTTGTTAAAATTTGAAAATACAATTAAATATATAATTTGTTTTCTTTTTATAAATAGTTAAAGTGCACATATAAAAAAATTAAGAGTATGTTTATTTTAGTCAAAATAAATTACTAAAAAGATTATAAGAGTGTTGAAATATATTTTTAAAAATACCAAAATAATTAGGCTAATAATAATAATAATATTATTATTATTATTATTTCCATATCTCTTATAATGTTGGAATGAATATACAATAGGATTGGCAAAAAAAAAAAAAAAAAAATGAATATACAATAGGGTTAGGGTGTGATTTAGAATTAGGATTTGAAACATGTAAAAACGCGCCTGGCTTTTTAAATCGGTCGTCTACGCGGAAGGGGCAATATTTTATTTAAAAAAAATTATTATTAATATTATTTTGTTAAATTTGTATTTGTATTCAGATTACATGCATATCAAACAAATTAATTATGTATGAAAAATTAAGATTTCTATTTCCAAGAGAAAACAATATATTCTAAACAAAATAAATCAATAAGAATCAAATATATAATTTCAAAATTTTCTTTTTTTGAAATAATACATAATTTCAACCTTAGAGATAGATATTTAATAATTTAATTAAATAATAAAAACAAATACGTCTAACTTTAAACAAGTTCAATCTTTTACTTATACAATTATACAAACTAAAATATTGTAAATTCAAGAGTCACACAATTAAAAAAAATATATGGCTTGACATGAAAGATGAGCTAAATTAATACTCTATCAATTTCATTTTAATTATCATTTTTTTTTTATTATTTAAAAAAATTAAGAAATATTTAATTATGCTAAATTTTAAAAATAAAAAGACTAAATTACCCTTTTAAATTACTGCAAAATAATTAATATGTGCATTATGTATAGAATGATAGAGTAATAAGAATAAGGATAAAATAAAAAAAAAATAAAGTATAATTGATTTTTTAAAATGATAAATATTTAAAAAAAAATCTTAAAAAAAACAGAAATTAAAATGAAATGAAGAAAGTATTAGAAAGACGAGCTAAATTAATATTATGGGACCTCAAAAAATTAAAAAAAAATAACAATATTAATCGTAAATCCAAAGTGCAACTTCGGCTTTGAGACATTGGCTTATATTAAACAATAAATAAATAAATTTTAGCTATCAACGAATTCAACTTTTGCTAGATACAAATTAGATATGATATCGCGGGAAGAAAAGTAAAGAACTAGCAAACAAGTTGTGCATCTAACCAAAAACTTCATAGCCTCCTCCCAAAATGCAAAATCAGTGATCTGCGCATATAAAAAAGAGTAAATTTTCATAATATTGTTACCTTTCCTTACATGATGGAGTGAAGGCATAGAATGCTTTTTTACTCCCATTTTTAGTTCTTGTTATATAACTTGTAGACACTATAAGCTTAAACATAGCCCTTATAAACTGTATTCCACGCATTCATAACAGCAACTTATGTAGTCCAGCCGAAACATTCATACTCCAGGAATAGGGAATTGGGTTGTCAGGTCTTCGACTCTCGTCTGGAGATCTGACACTTTATTCATCAAAGGAAAATCAGAAGATGTAACAAATTTCAAGAAATCTTGAAGCTTTGATCCCGGTGCTGCCTTTTTTGCTTCAATTGTTATTTGCACACCCTCGTGAATAAAATCAGCAGTTGCTACAAATTCTTTCTCGGTAAATCCTCTGGTGGTCATAGCAGGTGATCCAATGCGAATGCCACCTGGAACTAGGGCACTCTTATCTCCTATAGAATTCAACATTAGCAGGTATAAGCTTAGGGATGGTGACAAAGGTGAGAAATGAAAGAGAATGAAAATGTCCAAAGAATGAAGCTCACCAGGTACTGAATTCTTGTTGAGGGTGATAGAAGCAATATCAAGAATTTTCTCCACCCGAGCTCCATCAATGCCCTGTTGATGGAAAAGATGTTGATTGCTATCAAATTAGTAAATGGAAGAGTATCTCACTACCTAACAGTCTGATTCATGATGTCATTGCTAAGCATTAAAAATAGCAATCAAGTCTTCTTAGATTTGAAAGCTCCACCATGAAAATCTTAGATAATACAAATATTGTAAAAAAATTATTTTAGAATATTTCAATGTGCATATGCAAAATAACTGCACCATTAGAATATAAGAGTGAATCTAACTGCACTGCTGGATCACGTTAGTAGAATGAGGATTCTTTTGAACATTGGATAATTTCATTTGATAATATACCATATTTTGACATGACATACTTTAGCATGACTAGATTTTACAATTAAACAATACTAATTCAATGGTAACAGGTGGCATAGAAGCAACAAGGAAGCGAATAACTCACAAGTGGTCTCAAGTCTACAAGAACCAGGTGATTATCACTCCCACCAGAAACCAGTTTATATCCTAATTCAACCAATCGGTTTGCAAGAGCTCTGCAGTTGGAGATGACCTACAACACATATTAACTAAACTAAATTATATAGATCAGAACACAAAATAAACCAAGCATAATCATGACTGTACAGTACCTGCTTCTGATATGTTTTAAATTCAGGGGATTGTGCATGCTTCAAGCAAACTGTTAATCCGCCGATTGTGTGGTTATGAGGACCACCCTGCAACAATTTCCATATAGTTTCAGAACTTAAGGGCATTAAGGTGGAACTCCACAAAAGCAAAGAACCTAAATGAAATTCTTGCATGAGCTGGCAACTAACCTGTAGGCCAGGAAAAACAGCATTGTTGATGGCAGTTTCCAAATCGACTCCAAGGACTGGATCCTTTCTGAAGAAGATCATGCCACCTCTAGGACCCCGTAGAGACTGAATAGAAATGCATGAGTTTCTCAGGTTTTCTATTTGCAGAGCATAACAGAGAAAGCAAAGAACTTTTTGATAGGTAGTATGGTACTTGCGAATCCATTGAAAACACAACTTTCCAGGCACATCACCTTCAAATTAGGATCTAATTCTAAGCAGAATGCAGAATGCAGCATGCTGCATACCATGCTAAACTGGAAAATTATCAAGCAAGAGTAGACTCAGATAGTAATACAATGTGACTCTCCTTGAACTTACCTTGTGTGTTGTTGTTGTCACAATATCACAATACTGAAAGGGATCAGCAACCACAGAAGCAGCAACAAGTCCACTAATGTGAGCCATGTCCATCATGAGAAAAGCACCAACAGCATCTGCAATCTTCCAACAGATATTGATCATAATTATTTAGCCGCTAAAGAAAGGAAAAAAAGGCAGATGCAAAGAATAAACAAAACAAACTACATGTTATCTCTACCTTCCTCATGCGAGGATAATCAAAATCTCGAGGATAAGCACTGGCACCAGCAATAATGAGCTTTGGTCGGAAGAGATTAGCTGTTTTCTCGAGCATATCATAATCAACAACACCTGTAGGAAATGTTGAGGAAAATTATTAATATGCCAACCAGCAAATATAATCAGTCATTCCATCCCAAGCAAATCTGACATTAGAAATGCCTCACCTGTAGATTCATTAAGTCGATATGGCATAGACTCAAAATAAATTGATGTGCCAGATACCCGTCTTTTAGGAGTCATGAACCCATGAGATAAATGTCCACCATGAGGCAAGTCCAAACCCTAAGGTAGTACATGTAAAGCATAAGGATTTCTGAGTTCTCAAACCACCACATTACAAAACAAGAACGCTGAATGAAGAGAGCAGAGAAGAAAACATTTTACCATGATCCTGTCATGTGGGTTAAGAAGTGCAGTATAAACCTCAAAATTAGCAGGGGAACCAGATAATGGTTGGACATTAACACCCCACTTCTTTCCATCCAAATGAAATGCAGCCAAAGCCCTTTCTTGACAAAGGGTTTCAAGCTCATCAATGTACTCATTTCCACCATAGTATCTGAAGTGAAAAATAAGATTATTGGCCATAGAGAATCATAAAATTTTCAACCAAAAAAGGACACAACACAACTGAATTAAATGGATCATATTTACCTTTTACCAGGCAGTCCTTCGGAATACTTGTTTGTGAGGCATGAACCAACTGCTTCCATCACTGCTCGGGAGGTAAAATTCTCAGAGGCAATAAGCTCAAGACTTTTGAACTGCCTACTCTTTTCCTTATTAATAATTTCATGCACCTCAGGATCTGCTTCACTAAGGCCATGATCTATAAAGTTGCTCCTGTCACCTAGGCATTGTAACAAAAAATTCCATTCACAAAGAGTTAGGATGATATAAATCTTGCCACTTATTAGGCAATAGATACAGTTAGAAGCAAATAGATCAATGTTATGTTTCAATTCACCAATGTTATGTTTCAATTCACCAGCAATGGTGTCACTTTGGATCTCCTTATAGAAATTCCATGTCAGCAGCAAGACAACTCAAGTTGTTGACACTCTTTTGCAGGCATACTGCATTCCAGAATTTTTATCTTCTAGTAATGTTATAAAATATCGAAAATCAAGTTGCATCATCTTCAAACACTTAACCAGATAGCACGTGTCCTTCATTGGTAAGTTCTAATTTTATTAGCAGAAATTTTTCAGGAAGTATCAAGAATAGAATAGTTCAAGCTGATTATAAAATTAGAAATACATATTAAAGAAAACATCAACATCTCAAAAAATTGAACTGTAGTTTGTGTGGAATACTCCAACACAAAATTCACAGCCACAAGATGCTTTAAAAAAAACTTCATTAAAACAAATATTTGACATCTCATGTAACAGAGACATTGTTGAATACCAGCATAGCAAAATATACATATAAAATACAAAATAAAATTATCCCAGAAACAAAAATTACAAAAATTAATCTAATAAATGATCATCATTATTTATTAGAAGAGAAAGGAGAGATGCAGTAAGAATTGAAGCAGACTCCAGTTACCTCCAATTTCAGGCACAGACAGAGAAGAGGGTGACCTCCCAGTGACCAAGCTCCCTTGAATATTGGAATATCTACAGGGCTTCACCGAATTTAGCTTAATATGATGTGGAAACCCAATAAGACTGGACCTTTTTGGAGGGAGAGGTGACCCTTTGGTCCAAAGGGGCTGCTGTAAAGAACCCATAACTGCAGCTCCTGTACAAGCCTGCATTTTCACTTCCAATACAAAACTTGACAAAGTTCCTGCAACTTCCAAATAAGATGTAATTAAATGGGTCTTTGCCAGAAAATGAAAGAGAATCTCATCCCTTGATCATTTGATATATATTCACAAAGAACTAAAAAGAAGAAGAAGAAACAGTATATAATCACATATAACCGAACAATCCACAATTAATAATATCACATGATTCAGCTAGAAGAGCTGGACTTACCCAAAGAATTGCCGCCAGAAAATGGCGCAGCGTCCGTTTAGGATTTTTGTCCGGTTTAGATCCAACTTTGTTACAGAGGTAAGGTGTTGAAGCTTGAAGGTCTAGGTATTTCAGATTGTGAGAAAGGGGGTAGGAATTAGTGCTGGAAATTTACCCTTTTTTTTTTTTTGGAAAGGAAGGGACTTACTGATGGCGCAAAGCTCTCTCTTTAGCTTGCACGGATACACAGAACAGAGCAGAGAAAGGAAGAATAGGAATGTGGTGTAATCAACGAATAAACATATAAAAAGATTACGCGATTGGTCTCAAAGATGATGATCAGACAGACAAGTCTATCTCACAAGCAACTAAAGGCAGAACTTGTTTCTCCAGACGAGAGAGAGCGGCGAAGAGAGTGAGAGTGAGAGTTAGGGATTTAGGGACAAAATACGGCACCGTTTTTGGGTTTATTTTAATTTTAAAAAAAAGCAATCAAACCCAGGCTAACCATGGCCGGTTCGACCAAGTCACCCAGTATCCGGCTGAGTGAAGAGAATTTTTACCATATTTTATATAAAGTGGGTATTATAAGTAAACCGATCCGACCAATAGACCAGTTTTCAATTAAATTGATTGGACCGAACTGAATTTAACAATCATGGTTTATATAATAAGTTTTTTAAATTTTATCTAAATAAAAATAATTATATATGAATGCATATAAATTCATTTGAAATAAATGCATATCATATCAGGCTCAAAAAAAAAAAAAAAAAAAAAAGCATATCATATCTACTTTCCAAATATGCACATTTGGCAGTGAACTGTTAAAAATATTTCTATTTAGTAAAACATTTAATAAAATCGTTTGAATTTTTCATTTTAAAAGTAAAAAAAAATTATATGTATATTTATTATTTTATTATCCAGACCCTTGACATTATTTGAGATTATTATTATTAATTTTTTAGGAAAGTTTTTAATTTTTTTTTAGTACAAGAAAAGAAATTGAAATTGAAATTGAAATATGAATGTAATGTACACTTATAGTAGTTAGATTATACCGAAGTGTTCTTTCAAACTTTTTTTTTTTCTTTTTGAAAAAAAGGGTTGAAAAATGAAGATTTATTACCATTCCTAACTTTTAAATTACTGTAAACCAAAATCAAAACCAAATTGTGATAAATGACACCACCTTAATGGTAAATTTCATTATTTAACATTAATTATATCTATATTCTTATGTTTAAAAAAATTAATGCCTTAAATTTCATGGTAAAGTATTAAATAACTTTATTATATAAAAATGAATGGTTATAATTGAAACAAAACACAGAGTGAAATTTTTTTTTTAAAAAGAACCAAAAAAAAAAAAAAAACTGAAGGCTGAAGCCCATAGAATCTAGACATTCTAGATTTTAGTCTCACTAATGTTATTATTATTCCAATTTTTCTGATTATTTGTTGGCTCATAATTTTTTTATTCATTTCAAATATAATTGATTACATATATATAATATAAACTAAAACTCTGAAAGTGAGAAACATAATCATAATAGTCCATAACCTTTGGCAAAAAAAACCATAATAGTCCATAACACAAGTAGAATAATAATTCAACAAAACAAGAGGTTGGGAAGTTCCTGAAAATAAAACAAGTAAAAACAATGTGTGCTAACCATCACAATAGCTGATGCAATTCAGTATGTACTGTTAGATTAGTGGCCCAATCAGATCAATATCATTTTCCTTCCCGCATAAGTGCATATTGTGTATCATTATTACAAGAAGAGGGGAAAAGAAGAGAGAGGGAGTAAGAGATGTCATGCCTGTGGCACAAAAGGGTTTCAAACATTATCAAATGTACACAAGTTTTGATCCAATCCTCTGTTGAGCAGTTGCTCTTCTAATCCAAATGTGAAACACCTCCAAAACCTTCTGATTTTGTCCTGCACAACCCATGATTTCCATGAACAAACGATGAAATGCACATAAGATAAAAACCCATTTACAGACACAAACAAGACTTCATATTTGAAGCAGGCTCTGCCAACTGTTTAAAATTTTCCTATGAAGGCTGGATATAGAAAGCACGGTAGAAGCCCTTTTCATTGCATTCCAACAATTCACATACCAATTAGAAGGCTGATCAGAAACTATAGGAAAGAGGTCATCACACCATTCTAACAACAAAATTTTCCTGAGAAGGAAAATTTCCCTGCACAGGAGCTAAAACTAAACATAGGATTATTATGAAAAATTGAAAAGAAGCCTTTAATCCGATTCCATTTGCTCTTGCACTGAGATATCAAGACAAATATAGAGATATTGTCACAGAATCAAGTAGCATCTACTGAAGGTGAAGCAAACTTTGGGCTCATACTTAATATCGTGATTGGAATAAATTATCAAGCAAGAGTAAGAGGGTATGCATTTCAGAGCCTTAAAAACCAGTAGTAGCAATTTACTGCCAGAGAATAGAAACTAGGTTTCATATAAAGATAGTGTATTGGCCAATAACCCCCAGTGCTAATCACCTACTGCTACAAATTGCTGTCACACTGATATTAGAGTGTTTGGCACACAATCCATAAAGGAAATGCATGTCAACTTAGATTTACATGTTAATACTAAATCTGCAATCAAACCTTATAACCATTGAAGCACAAAATTCTACAAATTGAAACCAAATGCTCAAAAACCATTCTTAAAAAAGCAGTTGATACTTACTTGTGATCTGAAGGATTAGGCATCAGTTCATAAACAATTGTTGCAACAACATCTCTCTTCAGCTGTTAACCATAGACAGTACAAAAAGTGCCATTCAAGTTACCGATACTTCATCCAAAACATGGATAATGGATTAACAATACCAACAAACTTGATCTTTTCACAATGTTACCTGGGTGGCTTCACCTTTAAAGCCAATATAGTGTATCTGACTCGTGTCTCCACCAAAATTATCAGGGAAATGCAATGTGATGCTTGCCACACTTTGAAATTTGGCATATCTACTTAAATAATTTTACATGAGATCAGAAGTGGAAGATAAATGATGATCATACTAAACTTAATTGTACCGAAGAAATACAGTTGCAAACTTAACATGGTATGTTGGTAAATAATTGCCAGGAACTGTTTGTCTGATTTGCATTATAACAGTTTGGAATAATTACCTAGTCTGGTATTCTAGCACTCCTTGAAAATTTTCAACCAAATCCCACTCCTTAAAACAAAAGAAACAACTATTTAAAATACATTAAAGTGCTGAATTTTCCAATAACTCACCAACAATCTAAGATGAAATGATACCTGAACAGCTTGCATACTTTGAGCATCTGAGAAGTCAATGCCATCTCGATTGATGAACCTAACATAGATTCCAAATAACTAATCAAGAAGAATATCATCCAAAAGACAACTCCAAAATCAATATTACTTTCTCATATATTTGGTCTCTGCATAGCAAGTTAACACAAGTACCCAATTAAGAAGCAGGGGCAGAGAAGGAAAGAAAAAAGTGAAAAAAAAAAACCATGTGTGGCCATGTCATTGATGGGGGTATGTTGGGAATATATGTAAATCCAAGGACTTGACAAGATGGCCAAACAATGACAAAACCAGAAATGCCAGTTAGCCTTGGTTGCAATGCCTCATCAGCGTTGCACTAGAAGTTTAGGTTGGAAGCTTGTCTTTATAGGAAGGCTAAATCTAAACACACAACTGTTATTGAAGGAATGACAACACCGCTTAGAAATATAGAGGATGCACTTACACTCTCATCTTCGAAGGACTTGTTCCATCAGCACCACCAATAATAGAAATGCTCTTTATCTTAACATCTGATGTAAATCTATTAAATAAAAAATGACATGTCAGGATAATAGGTTATTGAATAAGATAAACAAAATTTCTAAGGAAAGACTTGCAACTACACCAATGATAAAAGAAACTTTCAGACAATAACAACATAAACCTCCAACATTTATTATTGAAGATGGGGGCTTCCTAAAACAAATTAAACTTAAGAATAATAAAATCACTTTGCCCCAAAATTATGAACTGAAAAGGAGTCATTAAAGACAATTAAGGAAAAAAAAAAGCAGAGTTGACTCAAATTCCTCTGAGAACCAAGTGCTTGGAGTCAGCCACAGAATTTAGCCTTAAACAAGTTCCAGAAAGCCACAAGAGCAATGAATACTTCAGAAAACAATATAATTCCCACAAGGGCTCAACGCCAGGCAGTCATCATTGTGCCTCATACATCTAAGGGTGTTACAGCATTGGGGAAGCCATGGAGAATATGGCAACAAAATAGACAATTCAGACTGTCCAACTAGTTCATTTATTTGAAGTGACATTGTAATTCTTCGAATTGAAAATCATAAAGCATGAAGATCTAGAAACTAGTAAGACACTATATGAGAAGCAAAGATGCATATGAAAATATTTAAAATCCTACAAAACCACATCAAATGCTATTTAAATCTACAATATAGAAACAATGAAATGATCACTCACGGGATGTAAACAAGTAACTCAGGATCACCCTCATTGCTCACCAAGTGTTCCTGAAATGGCAAAAATAAGATAAAACACAAAAGCCTTTCAAAAGTAAAGCAATGTTTAGAATTAGATATAGGCAATATTAATATAGGAACGAGAAGAGTATTATACTCCAGAAGAGTCCAGGCGCTGCTCCCAAGCTTTAAAAACTGACTTAACACTTCCATGAACAGCTTCATTCAGAGCAGATACCTAAACAACAACAGCAATTGGAAATCGAAAGTGAGATAAATTACAAAGGAATAGAATATCGGTGTAGAGATCATCAATTACGTACAATTATCAGCATAACCCTTTTTTTTTTTTTTTAAAGTTTCGAATTCGATTGATTGATAAGATAAATAGCTTGAAAAAAGGGTATAAAAGAGAGAGAGAATTGCCTTAGAGAGGTCTATGTGCTTGTAGAGTGACCAATTAGAGGAGCAATCGTGATCTTCGCAGCTATGATCATGTAAACACGCCATTTCTCACCTTCTTCGATTCTCAGTTTTAGCACCGATTATGAGTTACGGACTTGCGGCTGATGTGAACAATTGTCCAGAGAAGTCAAAACGCACCGTTTCTCATATTGGGTTAATACTTTCTGTATAGACCTTTTTATTGGGCTGGCTGATTCGAACTGGTGGTATCAAGATTTTTATCCCCAAGTTCGGCCTAGCCCAGCTAATTAAGCATTATATTGTGCAGAGGTGGTAAAACCCGATCCGCTCCGACGGGAAATTCGTTCCCGCTCCGAATTTGATGGAGAATTTTAGCCCTGTTTATAGTAATGGGGCGAGAATGGGATTGAGTCTCCCCGCTCCGATTCCCGCCTCGATTTCATAAAATTAATATATATTAATTTTTTATTATAATTTCATATTACATATTATTAGTTTTCTTTAAAATTATATTATTAAGTATTTAATTATATTATTATTATTTAAATATTAATTAATAATATATAAAATTTAACATAAATATGTATAACATTTTTGTATAAATTATGAAGTTTTAACATTAATAAAATTATAAAAAAATAAATGGAGATCTCCATCCCCGCTCCGAACTCGATTTACTCCGCCCCGCCTTTACCCCGACTGTTCATGGGGCGAGAACGAAAATTTCAAAATCCGCCCGCTCCACCCCATTGCCATTCCTAATATTGTGTCCAAACCAAATTTAGATCCGGTTGATTTGACTTTTAGAAGAGTGGAGTCAAATTAGTTGGTTCTAATGTAATGGTTTGTTTGGAAGAGCAGTTGAGAGCTAGTGTGCGTTTGAATTTTCTTTTTCTTTTTTTTGAAAACAAAAGGAGCTAAAACTGCAAACTGAAAGAAACAAACAAAACTTAGCCTATCATACTACGACTTCTAAAACCACCAGATGCATCTATATTCAACAAATATCCTAACTCCTCCTGACTAGAATGAACAATATGGACTCCATACTCCGTTAAAAGAGTTTTATTGGCCATCCAATGAGCACATACATTGGCTTCTCTATAACAATGCAAGAAGCATATATATCCCAGTTCCGCTGCACCGAATTATTAATCTCCATAACAAGGGGCAAGCTATCCGAGGAAATATCCTTGACAAGATCAATAGCTTCTTGGGCATTTTTTTCAACCAGCACCATGCCATATCTAAACCAGTGAAAATACCCCATAGCTCAGCAACTAGAGCTGAACAAACACCAATATTATGATAAAAATCCGCGACCCCCAATTGCCATTAACATCACGAATCAATCCACCTAATGTTGTACGCTCAGAATGCAAGCCACTGGCACCATCAAAATTCAATTTCAACCACTCTTGTGAAGGTGGAATCCACCTAATATGCCTCTTAACTAGCAGAGGCTTGTTCAAAGCTTTACTCTCTAATATCAGTGAATTTTGGAACTCTCTAGCCATATAGATTATCATAGAAATTGGATCTTGACTGAAATCTTGAACATTCTTAAATATAAAGAGGTTCTTCCATTTCCATAGCCACCAGATTGTAACACCAAATAGGATCGACCAGTCTATATTTTCAATCCAACTTCCCTTGATCTTCTTCAAGTTCCAGGTAAACCACTCATGAAGAGGTAAAGAGAAGAAATGAACCCACTCATCTTGCTTCACCAACTTTTGCCAAATGATTTTAGCATAAGCACAATCTCTGATCACATGAAGAGTAGTTTCTAATGGGTTATGACAACGAACACAAATACTGGAACCAGATATCTGTCTTTTATGACAAAAAATATTTGTAGGAATGCGTTCATGAATGCACAACCACATAAACGTGCAAACATGTCGTTGACCCTTCCATTTCCATATTCTCTCCTAAATACCACATCACCAGGCCTAATATCACTTTCAGCAATAATCTCATAAGTGGACTTTACACTGAACTAACCATTCTTTTGCTAAGCTCAAAACCACTCGATCATGCCCTTTCACACAAGAGGGAGGAGAAATCGCAGCAATCTTCAAACAGACAGAATCAGGTAGGGCATGTCTAAATTTATTCCAATCCCAATTTCCTGAGTTTGTAAAAAAAAGCCCTTAATAACGCACCGCTGTCTTCAACTTTGATATCAACATTAGTTAGATTCCCTAAGCTACCTAGACCACATAGCTAATTGTCCTCCTAAAAACGGATGGCATTGCCATCTCCCACTTGCCAGCCAACCCCTTGAAGCACATATTGCTAAAATAGAACATATAGTTCTCCAAACATGAGAGCAACCATTTTTAGCCAGCTCGAACGAAAAAAAAAATCACAGTTTTTAATGTATTTCCCAGAGGATTATTAATGTATTTTCATTGAATGATGTTTAATAAACTTAGCATTTTGGAGTAGCACACCATGATTTAGTCTAATGGTAAATGTATATGTATCAGTTGGACAATAGATTCAAGTTTGATTTCTCCTTTCAAAATACATAAAAAAAAATAAAAAATAAAAAACTTAGCATTTAAAATAATGTCTCAAAATTGAGTTATTACTGTTACCCTTTGTTTGGTTTGGAGGGAAATGAGAAAAATAGAGAATGTATCCAAACCAAACATACTCTTAATGTTTAATTCTACCACTGCTAATCGCTGATCATTAATAGCTAACCATCAATAATTAATCGCAATAGTTTGTATAATTTCTAATCGCTATCCATTTAATTGATTAATTGATTTCAAGTTGGCCTGATCAAATCTAAATATATATAGATTTGTTTTTTTATATTCATTTTAGTATTTTCTTTCCAAAATTTAAATCTATAATTTATTTGGTGTAGTGTAAGTGAAATCAAGATTTTAAAATTTAAAGTATTTTGAAATATAATAATTTAAATATTAAAAACATAATTAATATAAAATTCTAAAAGTATAATTTAATTTAAAATATTAAAGTATGGTGAAAAATTGTATAATTTTATAATGAAAAATTAAAATGTTGATTTAAAAATTAGGGACTATTTAATATTAATTTTGTTTATTATTTTTTTAATTTTTATTCTCTAACATTAAAATTTTTTTTTCTTGAAAATAAATTGAGAAATCAAGAAATTTTATTTTTTAACTTTCATATATTATGACAGTTTATTTTTCTCTTTTAAGATATTAAATAATAAAAATACATATATTTTAATAATATTATTTCATTTGATAATTGGATAAAAAAATAAAATACAATAATGATACCATACAACATTATTAATTTTGTGTAATTAACCAATAGTAATCAAATTTTTTTTTTTTAAATTTTCAAAACGCACCGTTTCTCACGTCTGCCTATCATTTCTTTCTTCCAAAACCAACCAGCCCTCTTCTTCCATTGCAATTTGCGAGAGAGAGAGAGATGGAGATGGTAGAAGGAACAGAGGGTTCAGGGAGAGGTAGATACGAGCTAAATCCGACAAGGATAAACAGCGAAGACATATTGTTTTGCATAGATGTGGACTCAGAATCGCTGGTGGAAATGAAAACCACTGGCCCTACTGGGAGACCTCTCACCAGATTGGACTCTATCAGGCAAGCTATTCTTGTCTTCATCAACTGTAAGCTCTCCATCAACCCCGATCACCGCTTCGCTTTCGCCACCCTCTCTAAATCCGCCTCTTGGGTACTCATTATTTTATCCCCTTCTATTTTGTTTGATGATTTGATTTGCTTTTGATGAAATTGAATTGCTAAATTACAATGAAATGGGTGAAATTTCCTACTCTTGTTAAAGGGTTTATGTTGCTAGCTTGATATTAAGGGAAAAGAGCGTTGATGTTTCTTGCAATATCAAATTGGGTTTGATTTTATGAATTGTATTATGCACTTTCCAAGATTATGAGACGGCTAGTTGTATTCCTTTATAATGTTTTCTGATGCATTAAATTTGTAAATTAGATGTGAATTCTCCTGAAATATGAACACAAATTTTAATGGGGTTTCCTGAAATGAGGCAATTTGTTTATTTAGCTGAAGTAATGATCTTATAATTCATAAGAAAGTTATTGTGTTCCTTGTTTTGATGTATTAGCTTCGAAAAGAATTCAGCAGTGATGTTGAGTCTGCATTTGCTGCTCTTAGAAAGCTCGTGGCTTCTGCATCTTGCGGTCAAGCAGACCTCACGCATTTATTCCGCATAGCAGCTCATGAAGCAAAGAAATCGCATGCTCAAAACCGGATTTTAAGAGTGGTAACTACTTTTTGGGTTCACTGTTCTATATTCATTTTCATGCGCTTGTTGCTAAATATTGCTAAATGTTTATGTTATCTTATCTATATCCTTTAATACTCTGCATGATTGTTACTTATGCAATCAATGAACTTGAACTCTATGGAAACGTTCAAAACCAGGATAATGGCTTCCATTTATTTATATTCATGGCACTGGCTGAATCTAGTTTGTTTCAAGTAGTATTTTGAAAGCCCGAAAGCCCCCCTTCCCGTGGATGTCATTGTATTGTTATTTCTCTGTCCCTTAATTCCTATTGTGATCACTGCATTCTGAATCCTGACATTGTGTTTTTACACTCCATGGGCTACAAATACTGTGTTGGGTCAGATTCTTATCTACTGCAGATCATCTGTTCGACCACATCATCAATGGCCTGTAAACCAGAAACTCTTCACGTTCGATGTAATGTACCTCCATGATAAGCCTGGACCTGACAACTGTCCTCAGGAGGTCTATGATGCACTTGTGGACACCCTTGAACATGTTAGCGAGTATGAGGGTTACATCTATGAGACAGGACAGGGCTTACGTGTCCTCCTCCGCTACATGTCTGTTCTGTTATCCCACCCTCAGCAACGTTGCACGCAAGATGACTTGGATATACCCAAGTCTCTGGCAAAGAGATCACCTGCAGCTGATTCAGCAAATGGTGAAGATAGTGTTCCTGTATCCAGTCAATGAGACCATCAGCACTTCAGTTAATGAGTTCATGCTGCTTGTTAGTTTTAGCCAATATTTGTATGCTACTAGGCTTTGCTGAAAGTGTAAACCTTCTGGCTTTATATGTGCTATTTAGCTTTTGTTGAAGTTGGTGAAACTGAGATGAGATGAGACGAGAAACAAAAACAAGATTTAATATCACTATATCAGTGAGAATTCAATTGAATTTTGACATCAACTGCTAAACTATTTTCTTACTTTTAGTTAAATTTACTATTTAAATTTCCCAGATTCATAATTATAATTGAGAATTTATTTGAGGTGGATATAAAACATCAATGTTATAAGTATTTCCAATCCACACTCGAATAAACTTATATTCACATTGAAGTTAAATTCAATCAATTAAAAAGAGAACTTATTATGCTTTTAAATTTAAGATTCATAATTTAAAATCATTTATCCAAATGAAAAAAGTTGAATTCATTTCAATTTTATTTATTTCTAAGCTATCTATTTCTATGATTGTCTTAATAATATCGGTTTTATCATATTTAGCATTAGCAATTCCATTATTTTTCTTAAAGTCCATTTTTCAACATTATTAGCTTCATTTAGCAATTGGCTTGAAGTGGTATGGTGTATTCATGATTGACGTTTTAATTTTGTTCACCTTGAGGCTTGACGTTTACACATGGTTCTATCTTCACCATTCAGCCATTCCCATCCTAATTATGCAAATAAGAAACTTTTAAGTTTGAGATGCTTGTTCATTCAATACTTTTTTACTTTTTCTATAATGTTTTCAATGGAATAGCGATGAGGGAAAAAAACAAATATTTCAATTAATGGATAAAAAAAAAAATGGGTGGTGTTATTATTAAAATACTTGATTTGATAAGATATTTTTAATGTATTATATTAATTAGAAGGATAATATTTTATTCCGACCTTAACAATTTATATTGTAAGGAGAAAATCTTAGGTGAATCTAGTCCACCACGTCAGATTATGAACTGTCCAATCATGATTTTTCATGTTAAACAGTAACTACACCATAAGGTAAATATGAAAATTAACTACCTGAATTATGGGGTGCGTATTATAATTAATACGTCTACGTGTTAGATCATTATTGGTAGTTTATAATCTGACGTAGTGAATTTAGCTCACCAAAGAATTTCTCCCCTCATTGGTCATATTTTTGCAATAATATATTCTTTATTCTTCCAATAATCTGATATAACTAAAAAAAAATTAATTATTAGTGTTTGGATTTTATAATCAAATAATAAAAGCAATAAAAGATGTATTTTCACTTATTTATTTAAAATTTTTAATTCTAATTTGAATCAATCCATCTTTGAACAAAACAAAAAGACTCAAAAATTGGTTCAAATTATTATCATATCACAAATTAAAAAATTTAAATTTAATTATAAGTATATATCTTTAATTTGAATATTATTTCAAGTTGGGGTTTCATCCCCTCCATATAAAATGAAAAAACAATTCTTGATAAGATGTCATAGTTATCCAAACTTCTTAATGCGATGGGAAAGACGAAATAATTTTTTAAAATAAAAAAAAAAAAAAATTGAGAATTGCCTGAATTATCTAAGTCCACTGAACATGTGGAAGGGTCTAATCTGGTATTGGATTTAAAAATAAAATAAATAAAGGGTGCATAGAAAATGTTCGACAGAAGAGGATAGAAGAGATTGAGATTGCCATCAGAGCATGTTCTAGCAAAGTGCATCTATTCCATAATTTTAGAATTGTATTTGATTAATTAGTTAAATGTTTGTCATTTTCTGCTTGAATTCTATTTTATGTCCTTGTTTAATTTTGTAACTCAACATTATTGAAGAGATGACTTATTTTATGTTGAGTTGTTTAATTTATGCATGTCTAGGTGGCAAATGAATAAATAGTCTGAATAATAAAATTAGTTTCGATTCATTTCTCCCTTAATATTAAAAATAAAAAAATTATACCATAATAAAAAATTATGAGAGTTAAAGTGAATTGAAATAATATTATGAATTATGTAATAGAAATAATCTTAATTTTTGAAAAATTTCATTGAATTGATGAGAAATATCATTGATAAGGGACGAAATATTCCGAATTGGGTAGTAAAGTAAGTTGGGTCCAGCCCATCATAATATATTTACAAAGCCCATTGACTAAAGTCAAATAAAAAAGCCATCTAGTTCGTATCCAAGCAGGAAAAGGATCAAAATGATGCAGCAAGCCAATCTATATCCGAACCGATCAAGGCAATCCATACTCAACTCTTGTAAGAATCTATCTCTTATAAATATCTCAAAATTAAACTAACGAAAGGTACATGCATTCTTACTAACACAAATACAAGTAATACTTCAACATTATTCTCAGTCTCTTATATTGAGCTTATTCACTAACTTGACCGTCGGAGTGGTTTTGCTAGGCACCCCGCCTAGCCCACTTGACTCTTGTTTCTTCTTACAGGTCGCACCAGTTTAGATCAAACTCAAACAAAAGTGAACGATTCTGAAATGATTCTACTTCGGTTA
>CATKHJ010202942.1:0-39380 GCA_949750685.1 Vernicia montana
GAGCCAACATTTTATTTTTCAAACAGAAGCAAAATTTACAGTAGTGAGCAAACTAGTAACGGTAGTTACTAATCTAGTAATGGTAGTTACTAATATGTAACGGTAGTTACTAATATGGTAATGGTAGTTACGAATAAGTAACGACAGTTACCAATCAGTAATGGTAGTTTCCAATCAGTAATGGGAGTTACCAGCATTCTTCCACTTCACACATCTTCACCTTTACTTTCTTAGCTCAATTCTAATAATTATATTAACACTTAACCTCGTGTCACTTGCATTTCCTTCATTAGAATCTTTGCATTTCATATTCAATCCATCATAAAACTTGGAATTTATTTGACTTGGAATGCGAAAAATTCATACACAATCTCATAATATGATACTTAACATACATTGCTCATCTATATTCCTTGTATATAAGACTAACATGAAGTTAGGGTATTACAAATATAAACCCCATATCTAAAGAAAAATAAGCATAATCACTCAAAAACTTGAACTGAGTCTTGTGGCGAGCTTGATGTCGCAAGCGGCGTCGTTTCTTTGTTAAACGGATCTGCAATGGAACAAACCCAAGAAGAAAAACACAAGTTAGAACCAGAAAAAAAAATAATAAAGCATCTGGAAGGAGAGAGAAGGAGAGAGAAAGGTTGAAGGATTCAAAAGAAAAAAAAAGAAGAAGCAAAAAAAAAAAAAGACAATCAGTCAGCTATAAATAAGGATGATAAAAACAAAATACAAAGAAATTAAAAAACAAAACAAAACCTCACCCATAAATACCTATTCGAAGCACTGTGAACTAAGAAATAACAGAAAGGCAAAGACCTCCAAAGGAACTCCAACCCACAACCCAACACACAAATAGACTCTATAAAAGAATGGATCTAAGAAAATCCAAACCACCGACGGCCAAAAGAACCAAACAGAAAAATCAAAACAATCCTAACAAACCCAATCCCCTACAAATAAAAAAGGGAAATCCCATCAGAAAAGGAAACATGCAAGCCAAAAGAAAGCAAACGACGATGAGATATAAATCGCCAGAAGCAAGAGAGAAGAAGCAAGAGAGACGGTAGCTAAAGAATAATGGAGCAAAATGAAGGAGAATCATGGTTAGCAATAAAGGACCAGCGAGAAGACCGAATTACCCAAAGCAAACAACGCCGTTTCAAAATAGGAATAGAAAGGTCAGAGGGACAAAGCAGACATTGCATAGATGGGAAAATAGAACGGCACCATTTTGCAACAAAGTGCAGGGCGAGCCAGAGGAAAAATAGCCAATCCACAGCACAAAATCTCAAGAAGAAGCAGAAATCCAAAGGCAATCAGGACATTTCAAATGGACGAAATCAATTTCGCAAGACACTGTATATGAATAGTGAATTTCTTGACCTCTTTTAATGCATTGATATATGATTGCACCCAAAGCAAACGACGCCGTTTTGGAACAGAAAGAGAAAGGCTGGAAGGACAAAGCGGACATTGCATAGACAAAAAAATAGAACGGCATCGTTTTGCAATAAAGAGCAGGGTGAGCCAGGGGAAAAACAACCAATCCATAGCACAAAAGCTCAAGAAGAAGCAGAAATCCAGAGGCAATAAGGACATTTCAAATGGACGAAATCAATTTCACAAGACACTGTAGATGAACAGTTAATTTCTTGACCTCTTTTAATGCATTAATATATGATATTACAGATTTTTCATGTAAATACCTATTCTGTATTTGTCAATTATCACCCACCCTTAACTCCTTTGAATACCACACAAATCATGTTTAATTTTCTCTTTTTATAATTTTTTAAATTATTTTTTAGAAAAAATACAAAAGATTATCCTATTATTTAACTTTTTATGATTTTTTTTAGACACTTAAATTGTTATAGTATGATCCACTAGACATTTAACTACTAAATTCACTTATACTGTTAATATTTAATAATTTGACCCATAATATCAATTTAAAAAATAATTTTCTTTGACATGAAATTGGATTAATTAGGCAAAATGTAACTCACTTTTAAATTATAGAAATTAAAAAAAATAAATTTTAAAAGTTAAAAATTCTTAATCTCATATATATCTCATTAGGCACTGTTGTTTATATATTTTTTTAAATTTTCATGAAAATAAATTGGTAAAAACCTTATATATTTTAATATCCATTTAAGACCTACTTGATATATAAAATTTCATAACAAAAGAACATTTTAAATATTTTTTTTTTGCCAGAAACATTTTAAATATTTTGGGTACATCAAATTTAAATGAGTTACATATTAAAGATATAGCTTTTTTTTAAAGATAAACTCCAATTTAAATCTATCCAAATACTTTATTTATTTTTAAACATGGGCTATAAAATAATAAATTTTATAAACTATTTTGATGGATAAATTTCATAAAAAAACAAAGAAAGCAAGTTTTTAAATTTAATAATAAAAATGATAATTGAGTAATGTTTTTAATTTAGATTGTGGTATATAATACTATTAGATTAAACACAAATATTTTACAAATTTGTTATCTACGTGAAAAATATTGTTTTATCTATTATTATTTGATATGGTAATTATTGAAACTAAATATAACTCTGTTAAAATATCCAATCACAGTAATTTGTATTTTTTTTATGCTACTCGTTAAAGAATAAAAATTGAAAAGAAGATCTCATATCTTTCTTAATAAAATAATAAATATAAGACAAGTATATATATATATATAAACATGAAAAGTCACTTTTCATGTTTATATTAAGATTTTTTTACTTTTTAATTAATTATTTATTCTTTTAATTATATGAAAAATGAAAAATTTTAAATCTAATTATTTTAAATTGAAATTTTATTTAATAAAAGTTATTTGAAAAAATATATTATAACAAATTTAAGAATAATTAAAATATTGACAAGTGAGTAAGAAAATATAATTAATTAAATTAATAATTAATTCAAATAGAAAGAAACGCAATGACTCATTTTTATAATATCAGAGTTATTTTTGTATCTTTCTGTATCTTTAAAAACATAATGGGATGATGTATTGCATAAGATAAATAGTAGAATTAAATTTGTACATTTTTCCAACTTATAAATATAAAATTCTTCCATTAATTATATTCAAAATTTTTGTTAAGCAACGGTTACTAATCAAAATAATTAGGAAATCTAATAAAGCAAACCCTAGAATTACCAATTCTCTCACTCCTAATTTGCAATTAGGAAATTAATTAATTATCTTCAAATCTACATGCAATGCCAATTGTATTGCTTCTCTTCTTGCCTCTAATTATTGCATCTGATTTCACAGACTTCCAGAATTCACCCAGTTACTCTCTCTCTCTCTCTTTCTCTTAATCATGAAATTTTATGGAATTGTTATGATTCTGAATCTAATTTTTTCTTCTTCTTGATTTAGGCCAAGGACCTTCAACAAGAACAATTTGCAGGCTTTCAAAACCTCTAATTGGGGATGATGACAGGATTTATACTTGTTGTGAAAGGAATTTTTTTTCATTTGAAAGTAATGGGTCCATTGCCTGGACATTATATTTGGCTTATACATGCAATGTTACTCTAGCCCCTGTTCATGGAGGTACAGGAAAGGTAAATAATTTATAACTATATCTTTCTTTGCATCAATAGTAAAGTTGCTGAAATTTGTCTAAGATATTCCATTTTGCCTAGTGCATTAGAGAACAGGTTTTAAATAATGAAATTTGATACAGTGTAACATAATTGAATTGAATTAGACTTTATGGGGCTGAATCAATTGTCGCTATTGTGAATAATTTTTCAAATTTTGTAAATGATTCAAATAAGTATTAAGTGAATAATACAATTAAATATATAGTTAAAGAAATCATATTACAAAAAAATTGTTATAAAAAATATGTGATTTTCAATCATCCGAATCATATAGGGGAATACTGTATCAGTAAAACTAATTCATAGTTTTAGCAGATATATTTGGTTGCAGATAACAGAGTGCTGAACATAAAATTTTTAGATGATGGAACAACTTCACCTACAACAGAAGTTTTTTTCGGACCGGAAAAAGGCCAACAAGGTGCAGGTGAAATAACTGGGCTTGTAGTTAACACATTAAGTTCATTTGTGTTTATCCTTATCAAGAACAGAGGACTATTTGCATATTCAATGCATGGAAAGTTAAAATGGAGTGTTGGACCTGTGGTTTCTCAATTTGGGTATAATTTCGGTTGCAAGAAAGGCATTACAGATTGCTATTTTACCTCTGTTCCAGTGATTGATCAATGTGAGGCTAGTATATATGTAAGGTTCTTGTTCTTGCCCAGTTTTTATTTTTTTTAGTGAATTCTTGGACAGATTATGAGTTTATGGAGTTTTTTTTTTTTTTTTTTTTTTTTTTTGGTTTTGTACTTGCAGATTTCAAATACTGTAGGGGAGATTTATTCTTTGTCTCTTCGTAGTCCTCACTTTAATTGGGTCCATGATCTAAGCTCATTTGACAAAGATTTTAGTATAATTCCTGGAAATAACGGAAGATTGTATGTTATTGTGGCCATCAAGGCTCTTGTGTTGGCATTAGATGTTTCTATGGGCAATATTCTATGGCAGACAAGCATTGGACCTTTAAGTGCAGCTCAATGTACACCAGTTGTGGATTCTAATGGTAAGTTTGATTTATAGATGAATAGTCTGTTTAGCATTGAGATTGAATGTTATGTCTCAGATCCAACAACAATGCATAGTAGACGTAAAGAGTCATTAATATGGGAATGGTATGTCTCAGAAATTATAGATTTTTATGGCAGGTTGGATATCTATTGGTTCATTGGATGGATTTCTGTACTCAATTTCACCAAATGGGAATGTGAAGAAATTCACAAAAGAATCTGAACTGAATCATGTTATTCAAGTTAGTCCATTTCTTGATTGCTCTGGCTATGCAGTTTATTTATCTCAAGCAGAGATGGAGGGAAAGGTTTGCCAAGTAATTAAGGAATACAATTATGTCTCAGCAATGAGGGCTAAAGGTGTTGTCTTCACCTTGTTGGTTCCAGCAACTGGAGCTGTTTACTGGTCTGAAAGTTATCCTGGTAATACATTTTCAATCTTTACTTGGGTCAAAATTTGATTTACCCTTAAGGAGTTTTGTAGCTCATTATCTTCAAAAGACTCATTTGTTGAGTGGCAGGTAAAATTTCATCTTTGTTGTCTAAAAGTGATCTTCAACATTTTGTATTGGATGAAGAAATCTTTCTTGCCTTTGTCACTGCTGCAAGTAAGATTCTAAAACTAATACTTCTTGAAAATTATAGACTATATTCCTTTTTTTCCCTAGTTAATATTAGGCTCAGACTGGGGCTTGAACTCGTGACTTTTTAGTCCTGGAGATAATTACAGTACCAATAGTTGAGCTATTTTTCCAATGTGTGATTGAATGCATATCTTGGCTTTTGTGGATGATGCAGGGATAGGCAACCCACTACCATGCAGGACCAAAAGTACCTAAGCTTTTTTTTTTTTTTTTTTTAATCTCTTATTTCAAATTTTTCTTCTTGATCATACTGTGAATCTTCATAATCTTTTTATTTTGTTATCAGATGAGAAGCTTGTATCTACCTGTTCACAAGCAAGGCCCAAGCATCTTAGAAATTACAAAGGCAAGCTCTGTATAATTATAAAAGAGAGGAATATTATTCTAACAATTTTATTTAAATTATATGGAAAACCATTATTACTCTTGTTTCAGGAAATGAGAAGACAATAATGTTGTTCCTGTTATTTGAGTCCATAGTCTTGGTAGTTCTAGCTGGACTTGTGAGATTCTGCTGCATATTTTGGAATAAAAAGAAGCTTCAAGGTCAAGGTTTGGGAGATTTCCTAGAAAAGAGAGTAAGAATATTCGTAAATGAAATTCATTTAAAATTATACATCCTTAATTTTATGAAATTAATTAAACTTGAGTCAAAATAAAATTTGTTAATTGACATTAAACTACTGGAAAATTCTTGCATTTACGGAGTGTATATATCAATCCAATGAGATAAGAACACAGAGTAAAAAAAGGTATCATTGTCTTTTTCAATTTGGTATATGAGATAAATTCGTACACCCAGTGGTAAAAATTTCCAAACTTAAATTAATAAGACTACAATGTAAAAATAAATTTAATAGTTAATACTTAACGTTCTAAATATGAAAATTCTATAACTATTTATTATAAGTTCAAATGCTGACAATCCGTTTTCGTTGAAAAAATATAGCGATCTCTCCAACTCAAGAAGAAAGCATTCGATAGGACGATCACAGAACTAGAGGAAAAAGCAGCAAAAGAAGCAATAGCAAATGAAGTTATTGAAGAAATGGGGGATTTAATAAGAGAAAGACAAGGAATTGAAAGGAAACTTTCAACAACATACAGTCTAGGGAGAGATGGAACTGGTGGGTTACAGGTAAAATCTATTCTTCCAGTGTATGATGGAAAAACAAGGAGCTATTCTTTTCAAAGTACAAAGAAAGAAAGTGTAACTATTTTTCAAACGTTAAGTGATACATCTTCTGAAGAAAGTAGTAGTGAAAGAGATTATTCTAAGGCAAAAACACACATTGAAGAAGAAGATGAAAGTTCAAGTGATGGTGGGAATTTTGTAAGAGATTCAAAAAGTTCATCAATGTCAATGACATCAAGCTTTAAGGAAATGGAGTTTTGTGATAATGGGGAAGAGGTGGTGGAATCAACACAAACAAATGGGCGAAGAAGCATATGGTTAAAAAGAAGACAGGCTTTGTCTTCAACTAATTAACTATAGTCTATGATAGTATCTAAATCTTTTTACGAAAATATTTTGTTAATTTCTTCTCTTGGATGGTTTATGTTTATCAATTTTAAATATTAATTATCAATCAATCAAGTGGTGAAAATATTTAGTATTCTTATTGTTCATTTTTATTTTAAATGTTATAAGTAATAATTAATCATTTTAAAAATGATTAATAATTTTTGGTGTGATTCTATATTGTAATAATTTTTGAATATTTGTAACAACATATTGTGCGGCTGGCACATCATGGAAGTACTCTAAATTTTGGCACTCAGTAATTGGATGATCATCCGGATGGTATTTCAAGGTTGATGCTTCATGATATATGTCTGGGAGGAAAATTCTTATCTACATTAGATACATATATCAATCCAATGAGATAAAAACACATAAAGTAAAAAAAAGTATTGATATTTTTTCAATGGGCAAAAAAGAAACAAAAGAGTCATATTTATGAAAATATCTCATGACTTATTGATTTGATATATGAGATAAGTCTATGCACCTATATGTAATATAATTCTAATTTTCCCACTTTATTAAAAAAAAACAAATGTGTAACAACAAATATTAATACTTTTCTTTTTCAAATAATGTTTAAATAAATGTCAAATAGCTTTCAATTGTTTTAGCATATGTCCTTAGAGCATCCCCAATAATCTTCTTATCATTTTTCCTTTCATAAAATTAAAAATAGAGAGTCAAACTCATTTAAACCATTCTAATAACCTCCTAAACTAAACTCCTTCTTTAAAATTTAAAGAGTCACTTTCTCTCTCCTCAAATTTAAGGAGTGATAAAATGGCTCTTAACTAATTTTTTATTAGTTTCTCTTTTATTTACTTCTTTTTTATTTTTTCTCCTCATTATTCTTTCTTAAATAATTTTATTAATAAAAAATTATATAGAGAATACTGTTGTAGTATGCACAATTTTCAAGACAAATTAAAATAGGAAATTGAATTGTTTATATTATAATAGGGAGCGAGACTAAGAGCATCCCCAACAATGCTCTTAGTCTCGCTCCCTATTATAATATAAACAATTCAATTCTCTATTTTAACTTGTTTTAAAAATTGTGCATACTTCAACAATACTCTCTATATCACTCTCTATATAATTTTTTATTAATAAAATTATTTAAGAAAATAATAATGAGGAGAGAGAATAAGAAAAAAGTAAATAAAAGGATGGAAGAGAAATTAATAAAAAATTAGTTAGAAGCAACTTTCTCACTCCTTAGATTTAAGGAGGGAGAAAGTGACTCCTTATAAATTTTAAAGAAGGAGTTTAGTTTAGGAGGTTGTTGGAAGGGGTTTAAATAAGTTTGACTCCCTATTTTAAGGAAGGAGTTGGAATAAAGAGGTTATTGGAGATGTTCTTTGAGCATCCCAAACAAGCTCTTAAAGATCACTCTTTCTCTATTATATGGAGTATACTCAATAATTAGGTCTCTAAGAGACTCGCTAATTCATCCTCCTTCTCTAAAATATTTTAGGAGCCACAATCTCTCTCATTAAACTTAAGGAGGGAGAAAATGACTCCTAAGAATATTTTATTATTTCTCTCTTTTTTTTAATGAGAGAGAAATTATAGATTTTTTTATGTAAAAAATAAAATAGTAATTTTATTAATAAAAAATTGAATAGGGAGTATTTTTGGAACACACACGGGTTTCAAGATAAGTTAAAATAAGGAGTTGAATTTTTATAATTTAATAGGAAGTTATATAGGGAGTATTATTGGGGATGCTCTAAGAGCATCACCAAAAGACTCTCTAAATGCCTCCTTAGTAAAAAATAGAGAGTCATATCATACTATTCTTCTTCCAACAAATTCTCTATTTATCCTCGTTCTTTAAATTTTTTTAAGAGCTCATTTCTCTTTCCTCAAATTTAAGGAGAGAGATTGGCTCCCTATCTAATATTTTAATATTTTTTTTCTTTTTTCATTTCTTTCATTTTTTAAAATTATTATTATTATTATTATTATTATTATTATTATTATTATTATTATTATTATTAATCAAAAATTTATTATTATTAAATTACTATATTATTATTAAAATATTATTTTATAATATTTTAAATTAGATTATTATTTTTTAGTAATAAATATTTTATGTAAAGTAAAAGAAATAAAATTATAGTATAATAATAATAATAGTTTGTTATAATATTTTATGTCAGGTTATAGTTTTTTAGTAGTAAAAATTTTATATAGAGTAAAAGAAATGATATAATAATAATAATAATAATATTTTGTTTTAATATTTTTAAAAATATTATTTTTTTTAGCCGCAAAAAATTTATGTAGAGTAAAGGAAATAAAATTATAAATTTATATATAAAGAAATTAAATTGTGGATTTATTAATAAAAAAATGAAATAGGGAGTGAAATAGAAAGTGTTGTTGGAGTATGCACATTTTTCGCGATAAGTTAAAATAAGGAGTGTTATAGATAAATTATTATATGTGAATATTAATTAAACATTCTTGAGTATGTATTTTAAAGAGATTATAGTATAGAACTATTTCAGTAATGTTGTATACACTAAACCCTAGCTATTCCTTTATATAAGGGAAGTTAGAGTTAATCTAATAATAAGAGTTCGAAGCCCCTTCTCTCTTTACATATTTTCTTCTCTCTTTTTACTTTATTGCTTTATATTCCTTGTTATTATCTTTGATTTATTGTGCTAATAAGCTGATTTACAACACGTTATCAGCACGAGGCTCTCGGTAATGTCGTTACTTCTTTCGTGTGCTTGGTTAATAAAAACAAAGTTTTGTGCAAGTTACTGTCTACAAATTTGTTCTATTATGATTTGAAAAAAAAAAAAAAAAAACGTTCTATTACAATTTGTTAAAATGTTCATAACAATTTGTACTTGGTTAAAATGTTCTATTACGATTTGTTACTTGTTATGATAACAAAGTAATTGTTATCATAACATAGGCTTAATAATTTCAACATATTATAATTTCGATTTTATTTGTTTTTTTAAGTAATATGTTTATTTATGGAGATATTATTATTTGATGTTATTTAATTTTTATTAAGTAAACATAGTTCCTGAAGAACTTGTATTCTAAAATTCTTGTAGAATTAAAATAAATTAATATAGTTTCTGAAGAACTTGTATTCTAAATTCTAGTTTCTGAAAAACTAGTATTATCTGTAGTTTATGAAAAATTTGTATTCTTATAAAATTAAATAAATTAATACAGTTCCTAAAAAACTAGTATTATTTACAGCTCTTGAAGAACTGATTAAATAAATCAATAAAATATAAATTCCTGAAAAATTGATACTCTAAGTTCCTGAAGAACTAAGTATCATCTAAAAAACTAATATTATTTACAGCTCTTGAAGAACTGATTAAATAAATCAATAAAATATAAATTCCTGAAGAACTGATACTCTAAGTTCATGAAGAGCTAAGTATCATGAATTACTGAAAAACTAGTATCCTAATTTGTTAAAAAACTGATACCCTACGTACCTGAAGAACTAAATAAATTATCTATAAGTCTTTGGAAGACTGATTTAATTTTGATACTATTCTCTTTAGAATAAAATTCAATCATGTTTAGAATCATTTCACAGCTGAAATTGTGTGGTGCTAAAGTTATAAAACATAATATGTTATATAAGACATATACTATTTTTCATGCCTCTAACATGCTCCTGCAGCAGCAATATAGAGAGCAAAATTTATAAATATTCTGAACTTATTACTTGTCTTCTAGTGGCTGAATAGAACAAATCGCTAATGAGAAATCATCAAACTAGACCCACTGATACAACAACAATCCCTGAAGTAAATGTTGTAGATAACCACATGAATAATGGATGTGGGTGAAACATCTTGTTGAGTTTAACCAAAAGTTAAAACTCAAGAGTGAGATACTTTTGGTAGATCATGAGAACTCTAGAAGAAAAACAATCCACATAAATGACATAACTTAGCTGAATTTGTGAACTCCCTAAAAGAGTAATTTGCAAAGATTTTGCATTTTTATTATTATTCTTATTGCTTTGTTGGATTTTGTTTTTAATGTTTTTAAATTTTATTTGGATTATGTTTTACCAATAAGTTGTGAATTATAATCTATGAATTATTTTATTATCGTTCATCCTTAGTATACATGAAAAATATATTGCGTTGAACCTGCAGTTCAAGCATTGAATCTGTAGTTCAATAATAAAACCTTGAAGGTTTGATATGACATATCATTATGCATATCATATATACTCTCCCTTTACAACTTGTACATGGATGTGAGCCTAATATTTCTCATATGCAAGTTTTTGGTTGTGTCATTTATGTACTAATTACACCACCTCAAAATGAGTCCACAGAGGAGACTCAAAATTTATTTTGATGAGGCACATTTTTCGACATTAGGGGGAGAGAAAAGCACCTATTAGTGCTAAAGAATGTCGAAAAATTTCATGCAAGGAAGACCGTTTAAACAGTTTTGATCCACGTATAAGGCTGAATGAACTAGAAGTTCAGAAAATAATACAATTGCAACTCAACTGCCAAATGCATTTACAAATGCTAAAAGTATGACAAAGCCTCATATTTCAGCTGCTAAAACCCTAGCAAGGGTTGTGGTTCCTATTTAAAAATTGAAAATCAATTGAGTTCAACACACGCCAGAAGCGTGAATAGTAAATTGAAACTAAAAGATAAAAAATCCATGGAAAAGAAAAACAGCATCACTAAGAAAATCTCCTGAAGAGGAAGATCTCAGTCAAATAGCTATAGCCAATGATGAGACATAGACTGAGACAACAGAATAATTAGATCCTCCAAATATGGCTCCTGGAGTTGATGATCATATGAATGAAAATTATGAGATCTCAATTAATTTTGTGATATAGGAGAAAGATTTGATAGAAATTCATTTATCGTCGAAGATGAATTTGCCTCAATAGTAGCTTTTGCTATCTTAAGAGAAAATCTGGATCCAGAATCTATGAATATAAATGAATGTTAGCATAAACATGATTGGCCATCATGGAAAGAGGCAAATTTAGGCCGAGCTAGACTCGCTATTTAAACGCATGATATTCGGACTTGTTATGCTAACTCCCTAAAAATATGAAATCAATTAGGTATAAATTGGTGTTTGTCCGAAAACGTAATGAGAATAATGAAGTGGTAAAATATAAAGCGAGACTAGTTGCCAAAGTTTTTCGCATAGACTATGAGAAAACTTATTATCCTGTTATGAATACGATCACGTTCTGATACTTGAATAATATGGCAGTTAAAGAAAGGCTTGATATGCGCCTTGTGAAAATTATATTTATTTAAAAGTTCTAGAAGGACTAAAGATAATAGAAATAAATGCACATTAGACATGTGACATAAATTATATCGAATTGCAGAAATCGTTGTATGGATTAAAGCAATATGGACATATGTGGTATAATCGTTTAATTGAATCCTTATTGAAAGAAGGATATGTGAATAATACACTATGATCATATGTATTCATAAAAGACCACATAGTGATTCTATTATTATTGCAGTATATGTTGATGATCTAAATGAGACTCCTAACAAATTTTTGAAAAGTGAGTTCGAGATGAATTTAGAAGAAATAAAATTTTGTATCGGCCTGCAGATCGATTATTTATCCCCAAATAAGTTCTAATATACCAGTTTACTTACGTGGAAAATGTACTTAAGCAATTTTGCATAGATAAATCATTTCCTTTAAACACATTAATGGTATCCGCTCACTGTAAGTAAATAAAGACCATTTTAGACCTAAGAAGATAACAAAGAGCTATTTAGTCCTAAAGTACCATATTTGAGTGCTATAAGGGCATTCATGTATCTTGTAAATTGCATCAGGCCTGATATGCATTTGCAATAAAAACTCCTAACTAGGTATAGCCCTGTACCTACCAAAAGATATAGGAGTGGTGTAAAATACTTATTGTGTTATCTTCGAGGCACCATTGATTTGATTATATTTTCATATAATTTATATTTGACATTGGTCTTTATGCAGATGTTGGTTATTTGTCTGATCCATATAAGGATAGATCTTAGACTGAATATGTATTTACTTATGATGATACTGCAATTTTATAAAGGTTTTTATGATCCTAAAATACCTCAATAAAAATGCTCCCATTATATTGTTTAAGAAGAATACAATTTGCATTGCACAAACTAAAGGCGGATATATCAAGGGTGACCGAACTAAACATATATATTTCACCGATATTCTTAATATGCATAAGCTCCAGAAGAGTAATGAAATATATATCTACCAAATTCGCTCGAGTAACAACCTAGCAGACTTATTTACTAAGTCCTCATATAATGTCATATTTAAATTGCTTATTTTATTGATTGATATGTGTCGTGTTATACTGTTGTCCTCATCAGGGGAGAGCGAATCAGTACAAGATTGTACTCTTTTTCCTTAGTCAAGTTTTTATCCTACAGGGTTTTCTTGACTAAAGGTTTCAATGAGACAATCTGTGCAATGACAAAATAACGCATGAATTGTACTCTTTTCCTTAGCTATGTTTTTTCCCACTAAATTTTTTAGTAAGGTTTTTAACGAAGCATATTTATGGCGCAAGTAATATCTAAGAGAGAATGTTATGAATAAATTATTATATGTGGATATTACTTAAATATCATTTAGTATATATTTTAGAGAGATTATAGTATATGGCTATTTTAGTAATGTTGTACATACTAAAACCCTAGCTATTCGTCTATATAAGGAAAGTTAAAGTTAATATAATAATAAGAGTTTGGAGTCCCTTTTCTCTGTATATATTTTCTTCTATTTCTTTTTACTTTATTACTTTATATGTTTGTTATTATTTTTGATCTGCTGTGTTAATAAGCCGATTTACAATAAATTACAATTTTTTATTTTTTCCAATAAATTTTATAATCTAATATAAGATGAAGGATAAGGTAATCAATTTATTATTAATAAGAAGTTAAATATATAATTTTTTTCTATTTAAGATTATATATTTAGTATATTTAAAAACATAAAAGGTGGGCAATTGCCCACCATCTTAACAACGTGGCTTCGTCACTAATTATTTATTATTAATTTTCTTAGTCAATAAATTATATTTGTTGGTGAAAAGTACAAAAAATATTTAATTACAATAGAAATTACACGAAATTAAAAAGACTGAGGCGCAGATATCTCGCTCTTTTAAAGGAGATTCAAGCCCTTTACGGTCAAATAAGTTTAACAATTGGTGTAGTAGAGAAAGTTTTTTTAGACCTGTCCCCTTCAGGATACAACAATCTAACAGTCTCCTTATTTGGTTTGTAGCAACTCTACACAAATTGCTCAAATCCAAAGCTCCTCCAATAGAACACATTTCTCTAACTAATATTTTCTCTCAAAATATGTAAGATGAATGTGTATTAAAAAACAAATAGAAGTATTTATAGGCAAATATGAAGGCTATTCACATTCTTCAACGTTCCATTTAATAAATATATTCATTAATGTTAAGTTAAATAAATATATAAATTTTATTAATGTTAAGATAACATTAATATAATAAAAATTGTTAATGTTAAAAAATGTGTAGGTTTCAACAATATATTTTCATAAAAAACATACATACATATTTAAGTTACGTTTTAGTCTCTCTCTCTTGTTTTATCATACTGCTTGTATAAATATTATAATTTACAAGAACAAAATTAAAATTTTAAAATAAATCAATTTAAAAATTTTATATTAATTTTTTTCTCATATTTAATGACACCATTCACAAAGTGATTAATGACAAAAATAAATGCAAATAAAACATAATGCATGACACTATACTGCATTGAGAAGCAGCAAAGATAGTAGTAGCAATTGAGAAGTGAGTGTTACTAGGAAAAGAATGCAAAAAATGGGAAAAGAAGGGATAACTTGAATCATACTCAAAATTCTCTTCCTACTGCTCTCCTAGGGTTTTAATTTTCATTTTTTTTTCATTACTCTTTCTTCATCAGAATCCATTAATAATTATCTATTAAAACTAAAAAGTAATTCTACATCAAATTTTGAAAATCGCCTGGCCACGGGAAACATTTATCCGAAATAATTTTGGCATCCTGTGCGGGCGCCAACAGCAGGGAGCCAGTAAGTCTATTGCTAGCATCTAAAATTTTAAAAAAAAAAAAAAAAAAAAAGAATTTATTTTTGTGTTCTAGGATTTGATTAAATTGAACAAAGCAACATCACGTTTAGAAAAAGAATTTATAATTTTAAAAAGGTTGTATAATGAGAGTAAAACACATATGTATGGTGTTATTATGTAGCATAAACGGCAAAAATTCTAAATTGAAGATAACCATAACACATGTTAGTAAATTCTTAAAAGATTTTGAGGGTCAACTTGCATATATATAATACGATATATATATGAAGGTACATAGTAAAAACGATATTATTTTGTAATTAACCTTAAAAAAAGGGATTGATGGGTGTTTTCTACCATGCCTTCATGTATAGCTTTACTTGATTTTACAAAATATTTGAAAAATTTACAAAAAAAAAAAAAAAAAAAAAAAAGGGGTGTAATCTTGCATGTTATTTTGTAAAATTCAAGTAATTTTTTGTATTGTAATACAAAATAATATGCAAAATGACTCATGTTTTGTAAAATTTTTAGAGAATTTTGTAAAACTAATAAGTCATTTTTTTTTATAAAAAATATGATTTTATATAATAATGTGCAAAATGACTTTTTTTTTTTAAAAAAAAAAAGTTTAGGAGAAATTTTATAAAATGAACTAATTTTTTTTATAAAAATTGTTATTTTACAAAATAGTATTTGAGATGGTCTTCATTTTTGTAAATTGTCAGAGCAAATTTTGTTATTGTCAGAGCAATTAATTTTATAAAATTAATTAAGAGAAAGAACATTAGAGAGAGAACAAAAGAGAAAGATATAAGGAAGAGAAAAGAGAAGTGAGAGAAAGAATACGTAATTTTATTTGACAATTCACAATGAATTTCTCAAAGTACAGTTGAGTAGTTATATGGTAAAAATGAATCAGTCTTAGTTACAAGTTTTTATTTTCCCCAACTGACTTTACACTAATGCCCTTAGTCAACTAATTGATATACTAGAGTAACTGGCTGTTATTATTTAACAAGGAACAACTTCAGTTTGCACACTCTTGGGACATGACATTTCTCCCTAGTTGGAAAGCATTTTTGTCCTCAAGAATAAAAGTAGGAAATTGAGTTTGAATGAAAGAGACATCTTCCTAAGTAGTTTTAGTTAGTTCTAAATTAGTTCATTGGAGTAAAACTTGATGTACCACTTGTCTATTTCTTCTAATGGTTCTAGTACCCACAACAACAAGAGGTTCAATAAGAAATTGGCCTTGTTGATTGACTTGAGGAAGGGAAGTACAAGAAGTTTTTGAAGAACCAACTTTCTTCTTTAATTGAGAAACATGAAACACATTATAAATGAGTGCACCAAGAGGAAGTTGCAACTTGTAAGCCACTTTGCCCACCTTTTGTGTTATTGGAAAAGGAACATAGTATTTAGCTGAAAGCTTTAAGTTCCTCTTAACAACAATTGATGTTTGTCTATAGGATTGCAACTTGAGATAAACCAAATCCCCCACCTCAAAGTTTCTTTTAGTTCTATATTTATAAGCCTGTTGTTTCATTCTATTCTGAGACATCTGGAGCTGCTTTTTAAGTAAGGCTGCCAAATGTTGTCTTTCAAGTAGAAATTCCGCCACAGTTGATGCTGGTATACAAGCTTCAAGCACAAAGTGAAATGGTGCTGGTGGAAACCCATATAATGCTTTGAAAGGAGATATTTTAATGGTGGAATGATAAGAAGTATTATACCAATATTCAACTAAACTCAGCCACTTATGCCATTGAGAGGGTTTATGGAAACACACACATCTGAAATAATTTTCTAGGCATTGATAAAGCTTTTCAATTTGACCATTTGTTTGATGGTGGTAAGGTGAGCTCAAATGGAGTTTGGTGCCAAGGGTTTTGAATAGTTCTTACTAAAAGAGACTGGTGAAAATTTTGTCTCTATCAGATACGATAGAAGTAGGCAGACCATGGTGTTTAAAAATGTTGTCTAAAAAGATTTTGGCTATTTTAGGTGCTGAAATTGGGTGGGAAAAAGAAATGAAGTGGGCATATTTAGTGAAACAGTCAATGACTACCAAAATATAGTCTTTACCTTCATATTTAGGCACGTTTTCAATAAAATCCATAGAAATGTGACACCAGGCTTGGGAAGGAATTGGAAGAGGTTGTAATAACCCAAGGTAAGGTATATGCTCACTTTTGCATTGTTGACAAGACTCACAGCTTAGAACCCATTTCTGAATATGCTTTTTCATACCAAACTAATAAAACTATTGTTTTACCCTTATGTAAGTTGCTTGGATACCAGAATGTCCACCCAAAGGGGAATCATAAGTAGCTGCTATCAATTTTTGTCTTAAAATTATAGCAACACCTATGTATAATCTCCCTTTATATTTGATAATGTTGTTACTGTAAGTAAATTTTGGCTTGGCCTCTGAATTGATAGATAGTGCATGAATTAATTCTTTTACCACCGAATCTATAACGGCTCGGCCTGAAACTACTCCAAATAACCTATTATTTTATGGCTCAACCCCGGCCTAAAATGGTTAACCCAAGTTATATAGATAGTAACTAGCTGGACCTTATAAATTGCTTTCATTTCTGCTATACTTTCGATGTGGGATTGTCAGCTAGCAGGTCACCATATTAGGCTATTACATTTCTCCTCTCCTTTGAAATGTGACGTCCTCGTCGTAGCTAAGCTGGTTCACATTTTACAACTAGGCTCATGCCACTAGTCTAGCCTTGATCAACCTTGGGTATTGTAGTTCACTAGTGCCCCGAGCAACTTCATATCGTGCTCTACTCTATGGATAGCCCTTTCTTTATGGTCTTGCCAGCTCTTCACAATCTGATCCTAAGGTGGCTTTGATACCATTTGTAGCGACCTAGCTTGAAACTGCTCTAAATAGCCTTTTTATTCTATGGCTCAACCCCTATAAAAAATGGTTAACCCAAGTTATATAGATAGTAACTAGTTGGACCTCATAAACCGCTTTCATTTTTGGTATATTTTTGATGTGGGATTGTCAGCTAGCAAGCCACCTGACTAGACTATTATAGGATTTTCCTCATAACTATCACACACTTCTTGTATCAAAAGTGGTTTAACCACAAAAATTGCATAGAAAGAGTTGTGAGCAGCAACTGATGGTGTGTTAGCCCCATCTGCTACACCCTTGATTTTGATGATAACAAATAATATAAGACTATCTGGTTGTATGCTGCTTGTGTTGTGTTAATTTAATGTTGCAGGTTAGAAGAATAAGTTTACTTGAAGTTTGGTGCACTGAAATGATCAAATTAGCTGACCAATGCTTCAAGTGGTGAAAATAAGGTGTTGAAGTCCATCAAGATAAATCAGAGGACTACACCAGAAAGCTAAGGAGCTACAAGTGAAGTTATAGAGCTTAAGTGAGTTAGACAAAGTTTTTAGTTTTCAATGTTAAATAGTCTAGATAATATACTGCCCAAATTGAATTAATTTTCAAAAATTATCAGAACTAACAATAAGATTTTAAAATGAAAAATTAATTTTTGAGCTTTCTGATATCGAACTTAAAAATAGATGACCAAAATATTTTTTGATATCAGATCACAAATTAGATGACTAAGTCCCTTCTGACTAAGTCTCCTAATCTTATATGTCTCAAAAGAAAAATAATTTAACTGGAGTCAATTAACTTTAGAAACGTGTGTAAAATGATAAAAATAACTGATTTCTTTTTAGAGGAACAAAAAGAGAGTATTTGGTGAGATGTCGCTTTCATTAGTACTAAAAAGTAAGTATTCCAGACAAACAATTGTCTGACTCATTTAATAAACCTAATTTTTATCTAGTTGACCTTAAAAACAGACAAAATAGAAAGCTGACTAGCTCTGAACCCAAAATAACTGTTATCTGATGTCCTTATACAACAGATAGCTAGTTAAAATTTTGAATTAAAAATTGTTTTCCTTTTTTTTTCCCCCTCCAATGGCTAAATTAATTTTACCTATAAAAGGCTATCTTAGACCAGTTCTAAGGTGATGAAGTTGAGCATTTTTTTAGTGAAATTAAGTGAAAAATTTTCTTTAAAATTTCAAAACCTTCATCCTTGTGCTTAAAACATTTTTATCAAAATTCTGGTAATCTGATTTTATGAAAAATTCTTTTTGGGAAGAATTTATCTAAGTTATATAGGTTATTTGTGAGTGAGTAAGCAACAAACTCTTCTTGTATTTCTTATAAAGGTTTCACGTAACACTTGTAAGCTAGTGAGAGGTAGCAAACACTTAAGTAAGTTTATAGGTAGAGGTTGCAAGCACCTTGAAGCTTGTGGGCAAGAAAGTGGGGATAACTTTCTTGGGTAGTCTTACAGGTAGATTAGGAGCTATTGTAAAAACTTTACTCTAGCCCACTAATAGAGTTATTATAGTGGAGAGAAATCTCAAAGTGGTTTGCTTTAAGGACTGGATGTAGGTAAGAGAGCCAAATAAGGATAAGTCGTTGTGTTGTTTCTTCTTCTCTACTTCTCCTACCCATATATTTTTCTTTGTGTTGTTTATTTTCACATTAGTTGACTATGATGTTTGATTGATTTGAAAGAGTGTGTGTGTAAAAAGAGAACTTGAAAAAGGAAACTTACTTTAATCAAATTTCGTGATATAAAGTAAATACAACAAGTTCAAATTATTTCATCTCACCTATAATACTTTCAATTATGTCAAAATACAAATTAGATGTCTTAATTTGATTACTTGGTAACTGTAATACTTATAAACGCCTAATTGCTCATTCCATCTCCATTTGTTAATCTGCTACTTTCAAAGTCTTGTGTGTTGATCTTTTATTTTATATTTCATATTTTTCTTTTTTTTTTTATTTCATCTCCAGTGGTATTTTGGTTTGAAAGTTCAAAAAGTTTTTTAAAAAGTCTAATTCACCCCCCCCCCACCCCCCCCCCCCCCCCCCCCCCTTCTTGGACTACAGATACCTAACTTTCATGGTGAAGTAGAATCACTAATAGGAGGTAAGGCATACCTGGACAAGGCATCTGCTACTTTGACCCTTTCTTGTAATGGATTGAATAGTTGAGTCGTAGAAGTTTAGTGACACCCTTTTACTGCACATATGTGTGTAATCTCTATTGTAATACATGTTTAAGGCTATCATGGTCTGTTTTAATAATGAAATGATTATTTTCCAGATAATGTCTCCATCTAGTAACTGTAATAATGACATCAAGTTACTCCTTCCTATAAATGGATAGGCCTTGATGTCTTGGACTCAAACTTTTACTGATATAGGCTATAGGTCTGCCTTCCTGTATAAGAACTGCTCCCAAGACTTTGTTACTTGCATATGTCTCTAAAACAAAAGATTTAGAAAAAAATTTGAAATTGCTAAAACTGGTGCAATACTCATAGCCACTTTAAGTTGATGGAAAGTCTCCTTAACTTGTGGATTCCAATGAAAGTTATCCTTTTTTAATAATTATGTTAAGGGTCTACTGATTACTCCGTAACTTTTAACAAATTTTATGTAATACCCACTACTAGAATCTGTCAGATTAGAGATAGATTAAATAATAAAAATCCGTCGCTAAAAAATATTTGCGACGGATTAGCGACACATTCAATTCGTCGCTAAAATGCTCCTCGCTAAAAAAAGGCAACAGAGTTTATTCGTCGCTGAATTTTAGCTACGGATTATTCCGTCGCTAAATTCAGCGATGATATTGGCGACGAAAAAATTTGTCGCTAATTTCAGCGACAGATTATATCCGTCATTGACTTACATATCCGTCGCTAATTTGGTAATGATTTGTTATGTATTAGCGACAGTTTTTCCGTCGCTAATATGTCGCTAAATTTAGCTACAAATTATTCCGTTGCTAAATGTCTCTAAAATTGCGA
The DNA here is from genome assembly GCA_949750685.1 of Vernicia montana. NCBI lineage: Eukaryota > Viridiplantae > Streptophyta > Magnoliopsida > Malpighiales > Euphorbiaceae > Vernicia > Vernicia montana. The sequence continues at coordinate 20,861 of CATKHJ010202942.1, forward strand.
GCACTGTTTTGAATTAGCAACGGATAATCCGTCGCTAATTCTTTTTTAAAAATTAATTTATAATCCGTCATAATTTTTTTTTAAAATTCAATTTATATAAGAATATTTAAATAAAAGACATTTTATATAAAAAAAATGTCTTTTAAATGAAAATTTAATAAATAAAATATAAAATTCAATATAACAAATATTATTCATATTTGTACTGTACATGTATAAAAAAATAATATAAATGTGAAAAAAATGCTACTGGATAGAGTCCTGTGGAGGGTCCTGAGGGGTATCCTTGGGCGGGTACTGGGACAGGTCATGTTGCTGCTGTGATGCTGGAGCAGAAGAATATGTGCGAGCTGGATTGAGATACTCAGATATCATCTCTCTGATGATATCTCGGACCCGCAAGTCGGACTGAAGTTGTGTGTGCTGATACTCAGACAACATGGACTCCATCCAATGCTCCATCTGCTGAAGTCGAGTCTCCACCGGATCAGGGATCTCTATAGTATGGGACCTCGCAGTGGATCTGCTGGACGATCTATGGCTAAAAAAAGTGGGTGCCTTAGCACCCATGCCATATACCCTCATCTTTTTCTCTCCGCCTGCAACCTAGAGGAATAGCTGTATGGTTTTAGGCTCTGCAGGAGTTGTAGATCCCTCAGCTGGCTAAGAAGCAGAATCTAAAAGCGCCTGATAGCGATCCTGTAATTATGAAACAATACATATTATAAACCACATCATTTCTGTCCATGTTGCAAAATATATATAGTTTAGTGCTAGTTTGAGTCTTACAACAACGTCCTGAGACCTTCTATCTACGAACTGTCAAGTGCCATCGGGTGTTCTCCTAGTGTGAGTGGCCTCAAACAGCTCAATAGCGTCTGGCACTTTGCCTAACTCCCTCTCCTGGAATACAACAAATATATTGCAATCATTAGTAACATTACATGCAAAATAAATTATATAAATATATAATGTAAACCAAAAAATAGTTATCAGTTGATTTATCAGGCGAGCTTCTTGCTCAAGGAAGGAAATCGACCCTCCGATGTGGACTGACGCACTGAATCCCTCACCCCCAGTCTTACTGCACCGATTTGTAGAGGCAACAGCGCTCTTCTTCTGGAAATCTTGTGTGGACCAGTGCGTCATCAATCTAGTCCATACCTTCTCAGGTACCTTATCTAGTCTCTGACCTTTCCTCCTCCACTTGGACAGTCTGTCTGTATATCGTATGCCAGCCTGGGTGTACCATCTCTAATAGACTGCGGCTGCAACCTCATTATCTCATCTCCAGGCTTTTTGCATGTTTAATAAAAGAAAGGAAAAAAAACAGAAATTAAATTTTTAATGAAAATTCGGTAGAGTTTCAATTATAAAATAAACATTCAGACCCCATAATTGAGGTCTCCAAAACACCCTACACATAAATAATAGGCCAATACACAATAACTGACATATATTGAAGGATATTAACACATTGCTCACAAACACATCACAATAAACTTATCAACATTAAATGATATATATAATACAACAAACATGACATTCCTTATAGTTAAGAACATATATCCTAAACTCGTCCCAGTAGTAAATGATGACATCAGCAGGCACACTCGCCCAATCATGTCCCTGCTCGATGAACCTCTGTGCAAAAGTCTTCGACATGGTCCTCGAAGCTTGGCTGGACTGACGAAAACGGCCACTGCAATTAAGATAATAATAAAACAATACTAAAAGTCAGAAAACAACACTGAATTCCATTGACGATATGCAATAACAAAGTTTGATTAACATACCTCACTACATCGTAATCCAGGCATCGTAGACCATAATCTCTAAGGGGGTCTCTGACTGGTGGTAGTGGAGGTGGTCTAGTGTAGGGCGATGAATACGTCGCCGGACTCCCAACAAATGTACCTAGCACTAGTGCCAAGGGTGGTGGTGGGGTAATAGTTGTAGAGGTCAATGTAGAATGTGGCGATGGTGTCATGGGTGGTGGTGGGATAGCAGCTATAGAGGTCGATATAGAATGTGGTGCTAGTGCAATGGATGGTGGTGGTAAAGCAGCTGAAGAGGTCGATGTAGAATGTAGTGGTGGGGCAATGGGTGGTGGTGGGATAGCAGCTGGAGAGGCTGATATAGGTGGCACTAGTGTCATGGGTAGTGGTGGGGGACTAGTAGCAGATACATACATAGAAGGTGCCGCTGGTAGAATGGGTGGTGGCGGTGGTGATATAACAACAGAAGGCTCTCGTCGGCGGAAAGGCATCCCAAGTGTCGTAGGTGGTCTGCCTCGACCACGACCACGACCACCTACAGTCTCATCTGCTAGTCCTCTAATACTGGAGCTAAACTCCCCATAAAATGGGTCCATATTCCTGCAGAAAACACACTTTTACTATAGAAATCGAGTCGGGCCACCAAACTTCAAATTTTTACCCGACCCTACACATCACAACGCAATTATCATATATTCATAAATACATATTTTGTATTGCAATTTTAAAATTTTTATAATTTTATTCATATATATTTTGTATAGCAATATTCAATATTCAATTTTTAAATTTATAGTAATTTTATTCATACATATTAATTTTTTAAAAAAAAATAATTTTAATATTAACTATAGTAATATTTCTAATTTTATTTAATTAACAAATTGAATTTGTAATTATACTAACCTAAATAAATTTAAAAAATTATATTTTTTTATTAATGAAACTTAGATATAACTCTAATTAAATATAATGTTATTCAAATTTTACCTATAAATAATAATTATAATTATATTATCAAATTAACCATATTAACATTTTTAAAATTTTTAATTTCATATTATACAATTTATATTTATATTTTTTAAATTTCTAATTTCATATTATACAAGTTAAAAAAAAATTCTCAGCAACAATCTGAGCATCAATTTGAGAAACACATTAAAAAAAAATTGCTACACAAAAATGAAAAAAACAGAGAAGGAACAAATAACACAAACGCACAGAAATGGGAAAAAAAATGGAAAACATTACCTGAAGTGACTGAAGATCCAAAAACGAAGCTCCTTCTTGCTCCTTCCTCTTTGTCTTCTTCTTTCTTTCACTCAAAAAAACCTAGCAGATTTGCTTCCTAGCTTCTTCTTTGCTGCGAACGGAAGGGAAGGGAGTAGGGGTGAGCATTTGGCCGGTTCGGTTCAAAATCAAACAGAACCGAAATGATATTTTCCTCAAATCGAACCGAACCAAACTTACATTGAAAATCGATCCGAAAAAGTTCGGTTCGGTTATTCGGTTCGGGAAAGCTAACACCAAAGGCTGAGGTGATGAGATTTTTGAAGAGTAAACATTACAGTGATGTTAAGGAATTTGTAGGAGAATGCGAATCAATGGTCATGATAGCTAAAGGCCAAAGTATATATTATAAAGAAAAATTAATTTCAAATATTTAATTTATTTTATCTTAATCTTGTTAATTTCTTAATTAATTAATTTGCAGATGTGCAAGTGCAAAGGACATGCAAGTATGGGATTAGAGTATATTACATATTGGCATCATCAAATTCACCATACAAGTTTGTTGCAGGTTCTTATTCAGTGTGTGCATAACCAAAAAAAAAAAAAAGAATAAAACTTGACCTGAACGGCGTCTGGACTAGCAGCACCACGAACAGTAAGCGGCGAGTGGCGAACGGCGACCTTGCTATCTGCTGACAAACGGTCGACGGTGAAGAAGAGAGTCCCAGACCAGACCATGCAGAGAAGGAGTGAGGCAGGGAGAGAGGGAGAGGCTCGACAGACCGAAAGAGTGAGGAAAAGAGGCAGAGGGATTTACTCGGTGAAGCAGAGAATCGAGCGTGATGAGAGGAGGCAGAGTGCAAAAGGAGTGAGAGCTTGAGAGGGGCGGCTGTGAGGGGGTTACTAGGTTAGGGATTAGGTTTAATGAATTATGAATTTAGGATTTTAGTTTCGAAGAGAGGGGAGGAAGAAGGGAACTGGTTTTGATAAAATCTGCAAATTTAGTAACGGATTAGAGACGGATTAGCAGCAGACTAATTAGTTTAAAGTAAAACGGTGCATTTCGATTTCACATATCAAAAATAACGACGGATTATATTAGCGACGGACTAATTCGTCGCTAAATTTGCAAAATTTATCGCTAAAAATGGCGCCATTTTCAGGCAGCACACTTAGCGACGAATTAAACTGTCGCTAATTTTCGTCGCTAATACCCGTCGTTATTCCATAGCTATGCGCTTGCTAATTATTTTAAAATTCTGATCCACTTATCCGTCGCTAATCCGTCTAGCGACGGATTATATCCATCGCTGTTTATCTGTCGCTAATTTCATTCTTTCTAGTAGTGACCTAGTACAAACAAGACATTCCCTTAAGCCTTTCAAAGTTCTACGAGTGGGCCAATTCGTCATAGTAGCTACTTTTATAGGATCAATAAAAATACCCTCACCAAAAATAATATGGCCCAAATAGTCAATTTGAGTGGTACCAAAAGTACATTTAGATTTCGTTGCAAAAAAATTGTTATTGTCTCAAAATATCAAATACAATTTATAGGTGTTCAAAATGAAGTTCAAGGGTGGGACTGTATATCAGTATGTCATCAAAGAAGCTAATATAAATTGTCTCAAGTTAGGCTGGAAAATATGATTCATAAGTGCTTGAAATGTAGTAGGGGCATTGGAAAGGCCAAAAGGCATTACTTTGAATTAATAATTCCCTTGGTGTGTCCTAAAAGTTGTTTTATATGTGTCTTCTTCTCTCATTATAATTTGATGGTAACCTACTCTTAAATATATTTTTGAAAAAAATTTGGCTCCAAAAATTTCATCTAACAAATCATCTAGTATAGGGATGGGAAATTTGTTTTTAATGGTAAGGTCATTCAATTGTCGGTAATCAATGCAAAATCTCTAGGTTGCATCTTTTTTCTTGACTAGTAAAACAGGGGAAGCAAAAGAACTTATGTTAGGTTTTATGACTGATGTTTTGAGCATTTCTTGAACCTATCTTTCAATTTTAGTTTTCTGAAAATGGTTGTATCTATATGGCCTAATATTGACAGGTTGAGCATTGGGTTTAAGGGTGATGGACTAGTCATGTGACATGTGTGGTGGTAATTCAATGGGTTCTTAAAACAAGTCTGCATATTGATCTACAAAGGATTGGATTATAGGTCGCGTAATACAGCAGGTGGATGTATCATCATTGACAACAACATATTGAATAGAAAAGAAATGAGAAATCATGCCAGACCATTTTTTCTAAATGAGCTTCTAAAATTACTTTCCTGACATTAGCTTTAAAGAGCCTTCTTCAATAAGTCCTTGTAATGTGATCTACTGGTAGAGTTGTTCAAGAAGTCAAGTAACCCAACCGACCCGACTTGAGTTTTTAGGTTTCAATTTTAATTCATCGGGTCTGGTCATATTCATTTAAATTGCCAATTTTTTTTTTTATTTAATAACGATACCGTTTCATCTTTGTTTTTCTTCTTGTGTCTTTTCCTTTTAAGGTTAATAATCATCATCTCTTTCACGATTCTCCTTTCCTCTATCTCATTCTCACACATTTGGTTCTCAGTCTCTCTGAGTTAGAATTGTGTTTGAGTTAAGTTTTTCGTTGAAGTTAAGCTCTATTCATTACCCATTTTCTGTAATACCACAAGTTCATATTAGTCTTGTGTGTTGAATTTGTTGTTTATGACTTGAGATTTCAAGAAGTAATGAAAAAAGTAGGGTAACACCCGTTACCTAATTGTAACGAGCATGACCATGAATTGTAATTTATGAAAATTTTGGCACAGAAGAATTTTACGGCCGTCAATATTTGTTCACGCCCATTATAGGTATGTAACACCCATGAACTATATGGAACACCCGTTACTGATAAAGGGGTCACGATCGTAATGATTATGGAACGGGCATTACTGAATTCGAGAATTTCAGACAGAAGGAAAATTCATGCCCATTACCAAACTTTAACGCCTGTGAAGAGATCTTGAGCAATAGTGCAAATAGTGCTAAGTAATGCTCGTTATACAAGGGTAATGCCCATTACTTGTATTGGGGACAAAATTAAAATGTCGGGCTATAAAAGGGAAATTAAGACATTTCTCTCTCATTAATGTCATTTAAAGCTTCAGAAACCCTAAGTCTTTAAGAGAAACACCTAATCCACCTTTCCAAGTGCTAGAAACCTCATTTATTGCTTCCATTTCATTACTCAAGAGATTTAGGGTTAAAGATTGACCTTCATCTCTTCATCATGTAAAGCTTGGGTGAACAAGGTAAGTGGGGTTTCGGGTTTTCTTCTCTTCTATCATAAAAGTCTAATCAAGAGTTAAGGTTAGAATGATTTCTATTGTTGCTTAAGCTATGGGTATAGATTGATTGATTGATTTCTATTTCTATATATGGATCCTAGTCGAGTTCAAGGAGAATAAGATGATGGTGGATGTGACCATCAATATTGTTTGATGTGAATAGAGCCTTCAAAGATATTTTGGGCATTATTTTGTCAAAGTGAGTAAAAAATATAATATTATGATTGTGCTTAAACCGTAAGGCTTAAAAGCCTAATTCTTTCATGATACCCTATTTACTTATTGATATTGTGATATAAATATATATAATGTTCATATTTTCTTTCATTCATGAACTAGGCCATTGAACTATGATATTGAAACCCATGATTATTGATGTTTATACCATGAAATATTGAAATGCTATATGAATTCTTCATGAACCATATAAACCATTGTTATTATTGATCATTGTATGACCATGAATGACCAAGACCTGAAGCAGAAATTCCCTAAATTGATGTGGGGTAAAATCATCAGAATTTGTACACATTGTACCTATGAATAGGGTAAAATATCCGAACCTTAACTAGAAGGGGTATACATCCTAATCATAGGACCTGATCAGTCTCATGTAATTGTCATGGTGGCATGCTCCAAAGAAGAGCCTCTACCTCAAGTATTCTATTAAGCCTTTGCCTTTATTGTCATAGTAAGTATGCCATATGTCTCAGCTCTGGTGTATGCCAATGAACTTCTACTTTTATTTTCATGGTGAGCGATAAGATATATGTGCCTCTGTTCTCAAATCATTGCTTGATTTCTGCTAAAATTATTGAATATTATATCTATTCAATTGTACCATTATTATTGATCCTAAACTTATTGTATGACACAATCCATTGAACCAAATGCTATTGTAATTGTTTATTGATATAAATGAACCATGAACTATTCATTGTGAGCCAACTTTGAATTACCAAACCTCACAAGTATGGTAGTATATTCTTTACTCACGGAGTTATCTCACTAGTTGTTGTTGACGTTTTTCAGGGGAGCTATAGTTTATCAATTTGGTTCTTAAGGGCTTCTTCTTCTTCTTGTGATTAATGTAATGCTCCACTTATTACTTACACATATATGCATTCTTTTGAATACTTTAGAGCTCCATGGGTGTAATTGAAGATTATTCTTTTAGCTTACATCGCATTAACCTTTATGGATGCTTTAGATAGTTATGAATATGTATTAAGCTAATGTTATAAGAATGATGGGATATGATATTGATTTTAATGAATGGTATGACTATGGTATAATGTGTGGTATATGCATGATAAGCAGGTTATGATCTTGGGATTGTATATTGATTGTGGATTAGAATGCATGATACCGATATGGATTGTAGAGTGGCATGATTTCTAAGGGTTTTCGGTGGCATTATGCTTACCCATGCCCTAGAATCATCATAGCCCCTAAGTTGGGATGTGATATTTTCTCTCCTCCTCTGCTTGATTTGTTTTAGATTCTTCTATTATCAATATGTTTTTCTTTCTTTTGGGTTTTGATTTTGTAATATGCCTATAAGGTATTTGTGATTTTGTCTATGAGAATAAAGAGTTAAGAGAAACATATATTTTGTCTAATCTTAAGCTTCTAATTTATTTTCTATGTTGTTGAGATAGAAAACAAATGGTTTTCAAGTAATTTCAAGGAAGAATTTATGGTCTCAAATCTTATATACAACTACACTAGTTATGGTCTCAAATCATATATACAAGTACACCAGCATGTCTATCTACTATATCTTTGAAAGTCTTTATCCAAATTATTAAGATACTTGGTTTGCCAATGTAGAAATTGAAAGTAACTTAATAGGTCAGTTCAATTCTTAATGAATTTTAGTTCAGTTTTAGTCATCATTTTTAGGAATTTGTTTATTTTAGTTCATTGAAAAATACATACATCAAAATACTGCATTGACACATACACCAACCAACTGAAAATTATGATTTCTGAGTCATGTATTTGATATATTTTTAGAAATTTCATGGAAATGATTATTTAAAAGCAGTATTTTTGGTTTCATATGGCAAATGAATCAAATTCTAACCGGAGTGGAAGTGTGCCTTGCCTTCTGAAAATGAAGATGTAACTTCTCACCCTTCTTGCCTTAATAGACAAAGTAGCCGACAAGGTACTAAATGAACTTCTCTTGTTTGGGACCATTTTAAAATAGTTGAGTCAGAAGGTAAACCTAGGGCAGCTTGCATTTATTATGAAAAACTTATGCATGCGACTCTAAAAATCATTAAACTACTAATTTGTGGGCACATTTGAATAATCCATGCAAGGATTAATCTTATGGAATTTTTTTTTAAAAAAAAAGCAAAAGAGTGTAGCTTGTGAGGGCTTTGGTTCTAATGATTGTGGACTACAAAATTTTAATATGGAAGAAATTAGGTTAGAACTTACTAAAATGGTTATTCTAAATGAACTGTCTTTTAGGCATGTGGAGGGTAAGAGGTGTAAGAGATTTGTTCGTATGTTGGAACCAAGATTTATGATTCCATCTCGAATCATTGTTGCTAGAGATTATTTGAAAATTTATAAGGAGGAGAAATTAAAATTGAAGTATGTTCTACAGTCTTAATGCATTTTTCTTACCACTGATACTTGGGCATCAATCCAAAATCTCAATTATATGTGTTTAATTTCTCATTGAATTGATAGTCAATGGAACTTGCATAAAAGAATTTTAAATTTTTGTATAATTCCTAATTATAGGGGAGAGACAATTGGTAAGATGGTTGAGACATGTTTACTAGATTAGAGGATAGATCACATTTTCACTATCACAGTTGATAACGCCAGTTCTAATGATGGTGCTATTAGGTACTTGAAGAGAGAAATTATAGATTGAAAGGGTACCATGTTGGATCATGAGTTTATACATGTGAGGTGTTGTGCTCACATTGTGAATCTTGTTATGAAGGAAGGGTTGAAAGATTTGAATGATTCAATTGTGAAAATCAAGAATGCAGTAAGATATGTGAAATCATCTCCTGTTAGGTTATAAATTTTAAGATATGTGTACAGAAAATAAAAATAGAAACGAGGGTCTCCTTTGTCTTGATGTTGAAACTAGGTGGAATTCCACCCACAAAATATTAGAAAATGTTGAAAAGTTTGAGAAAGCATTTGCTGGATTCTCTTTTGGCCTTCTTGGTTTGATAATTCCCACCTATATTCATTTTCTTGAATTTCTTTCATTATTATTATTTTTCCCTTTTGATTTTAGCCAAAGAGTAACCAATTTAATTGGTGAATTGCAGTTTGGTATGGGAAGTGCATTGGAAACACTACGTGGGCAAGCATTTGAAGCAGGGCAAATATATTTACTTCTTAGATAATCTTATTTGTTGCTTGCTTCTTTATATTGCCAATTTATATATATGCAACTCGAGTTCTAAAGTTCCTTGGAATCAAAACTGATATTGCAGAAATTGCAGGCAAATTTACAATTCAAGTTATACCTCAAATGTTTTCATTGGTTGTCAACTTCCCTACCTAAAAGTTCTTGCAGGCACAAAGCAAAGTTGAAGTTTTGGCTTGGATTGGTTTTGCTGCCCTAATTATACATACACATTGGGGTGCTTTATCTTTTCATTATTGTATTCAAATGGGGCTTGGCTAGTGTTGCTACAACCTATGATATGTCAGCTTGGGTTATTGCTATTTATTTAATGAGTTGTCATTTGCTGTTTTATTATTTGCATTTACTCAGAAAGCATAATTGATGAAATGCTATTGCCTAAGGCATTGGAGGTTGAGCAACCCATTTGAATAGCAATAGAGATACAAGTTTGGAATGGAACATTATTTTAGAAAAGATTAACATGGATGCAACTAAATTTGTATTTCATTGAATATATGAATTTGATTGTTAGGAACCAGTAATCAGATTGTTTACCACATAAAATGAAGATTATGGGTACCAAGTGGAAGTCCATATCAAATATTATATCTAAAAGGTGTTTGATGAAATGCCTAAAAGAATATTTTAGTATTGCTTTTATTAAATTAACATAAGGCTTATTGCATTTTTAGTGCATGGGTTGTGTCAAGTGGGTTTCTGGAATTTGTTGAAGCATTTATTACAGACAATATGTTCATATCAATATTAAAAAATAAAATAAAATAAGAGCTAAAAATGCAAAACAAAACTAATCCAACCCGATCAAACTTCCTCATATCAGGTCAATTTTCATCAAAATAATCACGTTTTACTTAAAAGTCGAGTCAGGTCAGGTCAAGTTAGAGAAAAGATCGATTTGATCCGACTCGACACATGAACATTCCTATCTACCGGTTATCCTTTATAAATGACATTTGCAACTTCTTGAAGTCAAATGTCACTGGACTAATCTTTTCCAACCAATCCACTCCAATGACCATGTCATAACCTCCCAAATTCAATAATCTGATGTTGAAAACAAAAGAATAACCTTGCATTTTCCAAGTAAAAACCACACACTTAGATGTACTCTCCATCTTATTCCCATTGGCAATTGTAATAGACAAGGGTCTAGTTTTCACTAACTTGCAACCCAATTTCCTAGCAGTATTAATGTCAATAAAACTGTGTACTGCCTATGTTTATCAAGATAACTACTGTTGTTTTATCAATTGTACACTTGATCTTAAGTGTGTTAGGCGATGAACTACCATCAATAGCATGGATGGATAGAGCCCCTTCGACTTTCGTATCATCATCCATATCTCTTAACTCCTCTGGATAGTTTGTGTAATTAGATTCTAATTCCGAGGCTTCAAAAGTCAACATTTGCTTGGGTTTACAAGTATGGCCAGGAAAATATATATCCCCACACTTGTAACAAGATAAGGTTTTAGTAGGTTCTTGGGTGGGTTTACTGATTTAAGAGGGTGAATTGATAGAGGGTGATTTACTATTAGTAAGGAAATTTGGTTTGGTTGGATGAGAATAGGTGTGAGTACGAGAATGGTTAGGAAGCAATCGAGTATAGGGCTTCTGTTTTTTCAAGATTACTTCAATTGACAGCTCTTGTAATCTTGCTTGTTCAAAGGCTTGAATCAAAGAATTAGGTTTGAAAAGCTTGACCATTGGTTTCAATTCATCAGATAAGCCAATGATAAAACTAGAAATAAAATATTGTTCACTTAATCTAGGATTTCCCTTCAACATCAAGGACCTTTGTTCTTCAAATTTCTCCTGATAAGCTGTCACAGAATCTGATTGCTTTAGTTTATTAAACTCTTCCACCGATTCACCAGCACCTTTCTCCCCAAATCTACGACACAAACTCTCAGCAAATTCATTCCAAGATGCCAGTGATTAGACATAACCAGTGATTAGACAAATTGCAGAATTGTTGCTCACAAGACTGAAATTATTGATCTATTGCTTGGAAGCGAGATGAATCTGCCATATTAGATTTCCTTTTTTTACGCCAGTTTGATTGGATGTGATCGAGAAAGATAGGAAGCTAGGGTTTCGTCCTCGGGATCGAATTCAGAATCTGATACTAAATTGTTAGGTTCACAACTCATGAACCTAACAACAAAGTGAGATTATGAGATAAAAACATTAGGGCTCCATTTGTTTTGCTTCTCATTTTTTAATGTTTGGAAAGTTTTGAAAAATTAGTCAAAGTAAAATATTTTTCTAGTAATGAAAAACTAAGTTATTTTTAAGGAAAACGATTTCCTCTTTTCAAAATAAACAGTAATTTTTCGAATTTTGACAAACTCATTATAATAAAAGAAAAATATATAAATAAAAATTTATTAATCCACTTATCATTGATACTCACTACCAGCGAGTACCGATGACCATGGCCAATTGATGATGATCAACAACAACCACCACTGGTCGCTGGGCGACCATTAAATTTATTATTTTTATGTATTTTTTTATATTTAATATTAAAATTTTAAAAATATAAAATTCTTATAAGTTTAAATATGTTTATAATATTATAGATTGAAATTTTTAATATTGTAACAAAATAACATAAAATTAATTTTTTGAAAAGTATTTTTTCAGAAAATATTTCACTTGGAAAATATTTTCTAAATACAAGTTAATTTCGCAAAACAAACGGTGCCTAAAAAGAAAACAAAAAAGAAATAGATAAGGAAGAGAAAAAGAGAAGTGAGAGAAAGATTAGGGCTTCATTTATTTCACGGAAAATATTTTTCGTATTTTCTGATATTTGAAACGTTTTAAAAAATTAGTCAACGGAAAATATTTTCCTAATCAATGAAAAACTAAACCTTTTTTAAGAAAAATAACTTCCTATTTTCAAAACGAGAAGTCATTTCCGGATTTCGACAAACTCATTATAAAGAAAGAAAAACATATAAATATAAATTTATTAATACGCCAATTACCGATATTCATTACCGACGACTATTGATGACCAACTCTAGCCGACGCTAACTATCGCCAACCACCACTAGCCGCCGCCAACCACCGCTGGCCGCCGGTTACCACCAAATTTATCATTTTTATATATTTTTTCTCATAATAATAAAATTTTAAAATTACGAAATTATTATAAGTTTAAATATATTTATAGTTTTATGAATTGAAATTTTTAATATTTTTTAAATAATTTTTTATATTGTAACCAAATAATAGAAAATTAGTTCTTGAGAAAATATTTTTTTTAGAAAATGTTGAGAAGATTGTTCAAATGAAAAATTAAAGGAATTGATCCAGACATACTTCTAAAGCTATAAAAGAGTATGTACAATCTTCCAAATTTGGTCAGTGTATTAATCTTATGTGAATATGTTCCTTTCCATTATACAAAGTGATGTTAGTCAAAGAGATGCCGAACTCACACTAAGTATAATCCGAATTGGTTAACATGCAAAACAAGGTTATAGAGGTCAAGCGAATCGTTAGGCGGACTCTCCGATGTTAAAGTCAATAAATAATTCTTTTCAAAGGAAATAGAAAGCTTTTCAGTGTTTAGTATGTGTAACCTGAAACATGAAGCCTCTAAAAGCTTGTATAGGAGACAGTCTTGGGGAGTGAGTCCGTGGAAAATAGGACCACTGAGTGTCCAAGTAGTGTTTTAAAAATCAGACCGGTGATCGAACCGGTCAGATCACCGGTTCCCGGTTCGACCAGTCCGATCGGTTGTTTTCTTTTTTCCCTTCTATTTTTTTTATGCTAAAACAGCGTTGCATTGGAAGATCAAGTTTTTTACCTGACCGGACCGAACCAATGGCCAGTTTCCGGTTGAACCGGTCCGACCGGTCAGTCCAGTCCGATTTTTAAAACACTGTGTCCAAGTAGTGGGATAATGGCCTCCTACTATTTAGGAGGTGGAGAACGTGGTAGGAAACAACAATTGAAGTCAAGAATCATCCGTACATAGATTTGGCAATCTACATGGATGACCTGTAACTTGGGCAATCCATGTATGGGCGATCTTGCCTTGATGATCTATGTTCCAGCGATCTATTGTCTGGGCAAACTATCCTGGATGATCTATATTCGGGCGATCTGATGTCCGGGCGAGCATGTAGCTCGCTTGGGGTGATCCATTCAGATTGAAATGCATCACATGTCCCCCCCACCAGTTCCGAGTTAAAGACTCAGAATCATATCTCTGATCTATAATTCAGACTGGGCAATCTGTCATACCTTTTTAAGGTTGGGCGATCTGTCATACCTTTTTAAGTTGAATACTAAAAGGACAACGGTTGTAGAGACCCTTTGCCTTTACTTGCCACGTGTCACTAAAGGAACACTTTAGAAATTCTTCGGTTACCGTGCCCTACCCTATAAATAAGGCCTTCTAACACCAATTGGGTTCTTTCACTAATTTTTCGCTATCCTTTTTGCTACTGCGATTCTTATTTCATTATGTCTTCTTTTAATCTTTCAAGGAAGTTTGCTGGAGCGTCCTAAACCTTCTTCTAGTAAGTTTCCTCACTCGTTCTTTGTCTTTGTTCTCTTTCTTTTCGATTTCTGTTAAAAAACCCAAAAATGAGTGACGTTGAGGACTCTCAAAACAAATCTCAAGAGCGCGCTGACAGTAGTGATACCATAGTGTCAGATCGCTCTCGAATACCTTCACCTGACTCCCTATATATATATGAATCGGCCCCACCTCTGCAAACGGTGGTAACTGCCAGTACTCCCCAAAGCACAAATCGCCCTGCAGAGAAAGTTGGGCGATTTGTAATGATCAAAAAAGGTCCACCTGTTATACCCCAATCCACAAGCATCCAAAACAAAGAGCCTGAACCTCGAAGGGTGTCAAAGACTTTCACTAGAAAACTAACACCCGAACATCTACTCTCCATTAGGAGGAAATACAATATACCTATAGAATACGACCTTAGGATCCCCAACCTTGGGACTTTCGCCAATAAAAATTAGGCGATCAAGATAGGATGGTATATCTAGATGATTTGGAATCCGGCCTTCGGTTCCTCATTCACCTTTTGTACACAGCTGTATTGAAGGAATACAAAATACATATCTGCCAGCTTTACCTGAACTCGTGGAAGGTACTAGCTGGTCTTAAGATTATAGGAGAAATAGAAGGGCATGAAGTTACAAGTAGGGTAGTGTGGGAGCTATATCCCCTGGTGGTGAGGAAGGGATTCGAACATTTCAGTTTTCAGAGAGAGAAAAAAACTTCCTCTTGTCTTCTTCCCTCAAGATCTGGAAAAATAAATTTTTCATAGTAATCTCATAAAAGAGGATGGGGTGATCTCCCAAACTTCTGGGTTGAGAAACTGACTATAATTACATCGAGCAGGTTACCCGGCCTGTCTCAATTGGAAGAGGAGAGTGTTACTGCTCTTGGTAGCCTCGTACCCATGTCGGTGTCAGAGCTGTTTTAGGAATACTTCTTTCACGATCTTACCAAGAAGTCAAAACCCAAGTCTAAAGCTGCTAACCCATCTGTTGGTACTAACCACAGTTC
Organism: Vernicia montana; assembly: GCA_949750685.1. NCBI lineage: Eukaryota > Viridiplantae > Streptophyta > Magnoliopsida > Malpighiales > Euphorbiaceae > Vernicia > Vernicia montana. Next base: position 36,172 of record CATKHJ010202942.1, read on the forward strand.
ACCTAAATTTTAATTACATATGTTTGCCACATCGCCTAACATTTTCTTTTGTTTGATTGCAGAGATGAAGTCCGTAGCTCAGCTGATGAAGGAAAAGAGGGAGAAAGAGAATAGGGCTAAAGAACTCAAGGCCAAAGGTGTGGCTGAAAGTTTAAGGCCCAAGGCATTGCCCACTGTTACACCTCTACCTGCTACCCAAGAGATCATTCCTGCTGGCCCACCTAAAGCAAAATCTACTGAGGGTGGTGTAAAAAGATTTCCACCTGAAGGTGTCAGTTGTGAACCCTCAATTTTGCACCCTAATGATGCTGTCGCACCTTAACACATGTTAAATTTCATATGTTACGCAAAGCCAGTACGGCGATCCCGCTAGCCGGTTAGCAGGCAGGGGTCAAGGGGGCAATGCCTCCGAAGTAAAAATTAGCATTCAGTTATCATACTACAATGATAATCAATTTCGGACCCACCGCCACTGACCAGTAATTTTTCAGATTTCATAATACCCTGAAAACTGACCCGAAACCCCGTAAACTGACCTGAAAAATCCCAAAAATCGAACCGGAGGGCGAGCAGGCCCGAAAACTGAGCCATCTCGTGGACGTCCGCTAGACAGGCTGGCGCGTCCGCGAGGCCGTCTCGCGGACGCACCACCGTGACTCGCAGAAGCCGGGAGTCACCAGGCACGTCCGCACTGACGCACCTACCACGCGTCAGTGCAGATGCGTCAGCGCAGGTCTGACGCGTCTGACATGTTCGCCAAATGGGCTGGCGGCTCTGGTGTGTCCGCCAGCACCACTCACGGAAGCGCGTCCGCGAGGCTTTCTTGCGGCTGTCCTCCTTTTTCGCAGAATTACCCTTTTACCCCCTCCTTTTCTCCACTTTCTAGGCCATTTTTGGTCTTTTTACCCCTCATCTGCTCCTATAAATACCCCCCATTCATTCCCTTTCAAAACACACTTCAAGCATTTGTTGATTGGCTATCCATTTGTTTCCTCTCTCTCTCTCTCTCTCTAATTATTTTTTCACACTCATTTTGAGTAATCATAATTTTTAATTAATTAATTAATTTTTTTAATTAAGTCTTTACTCAATTTGATTAATTAATCACTTTAATTAATTAATCTTTTTAATTAATTAAAATTGGGTAATTAAGTAATCAAAGTAATTTTCCAAAATCAACCTTGTTTTACGAAACGGAATTTCGATCTGGTAAACCACTCTCCCACCACTCAAACCCATAAAGAAGGTATAATCTCTTACCCTCACTCAAATTCCAAACCAAACCAATCAAATCTGACCAATCCTTAAAGCCCCTCCACTTCACCATGAAATGAACTACGTAGGTTTTGATTCTCATTCAATGGAGTACGTAAGTAAGCTTGGAATTTAAATCCAAGTTTCAAATCCAAATCTCAATTAATCCCCCTCCCTTTTTTATTTTTCATGTAAATGTCAATTTATATTTTCTTTGTAAATTTCAATTAAAGCAGTTAGTTAAATTAATTATTTTGGAGTAAATGAGCGATTTTATAATTTCCCTAGTACCCATAAGGGCTAGAGGAAATACTCTCATTTACTTGTAGATGTTTAAATACTTACTCTTTATTTTCTCCATATGTCTCATAATTATGCCATGCTCATGCATTATGAATTGTCATTAATATTTGTCATTCATGAATTCAATTTTCAAAAATCAAATTAAATTTAAGAACCAAATCGAGATTATTTTAAAAATAAAAAACTTAGTCCCCGAGCTTAACTTGGTTCGAGGGCTAGTGAATTTATCCTTGGGTAAATTAATCAAAGATTAATAAATTGGAGTCAAATTGGGTTTTTCCTTAATTTTTTCATTTAAATAAATTAGGGTGGCGACTCCCGAATCCTTTTCAAAAAATCAAAAATTAATTTTCCGAAACGATAGCCGCTTCCAATCGTGAGCACCGAAACTCGTACCTTAACATCCCTTAAAAATCGCTCTGTCTTTTCTTAAGGCATTTTTCCGAGCGAGGGAAGGGGCATTCGGGCGAGACCTCACAGCAGTGGGCGGTTGAAGAGACTTCGTTCGGCTGCGGCGAGCTAACCAACTTCACCGAAGTGGTAACTAGGAAATATGGTGAGGGAGCTTTTGTTCGCGATCCTTTTGTCATGATTGACTTCATAAGATCGGTATAACTCTCTATCGAAGACAAGCTCGTGGCCGACCTATAGAATGTCGAGCTCGCCGGATCGACTTATGGATATCTGCTAGAGGTATATACCGATTACTGCGATTCCTTGTATTATTATAGTTTTTGCTAATTCCTTTGATTTTTTTTATTGTGCAGACCTCTCACATTCTCTTTGAGCTTCGCCAAAGGATGAGGACTCAGAAAGAGGATTTAAAGGCCAAATGGGCTCATGTCAAGGAGGAGCTGGAGAAGAAGTTCTTTACAAAGCTCGATCAGCTTCAAGAGTCGCACCAAACAACTATAGAGGAGGAAAAGGCGAAGTCCATTGCTTTGGAGTTCGACCTCCTGAGCCGGGTGACTGCCCTACAGTCCGAGCTAGAAGAGAAGAAGAAGGAGAAAACACTTGTTGCAAAAAATCTGCAAGTACACAGATTGTGAACAAGTAATATAGTGATTGAGTAGAGTGTTGATCCCACGGGGAAGGAGTTGACAATTACCAAAATTATGAATTACCTTATTATTTAGAAAATTAATTTAGTTGAGATAAAAAAGAAAATAAAAACAGGTATTAAAAGATAAATTCAATATATGAAAAAGACTTAGGATTTAGATTTCATCAATTGATTACCTATGACTTATCTATGTTCTCTAAATTGATTTAATTTTCATTGAAATTAATGATTAGATTTTCCTAAATTATATGATGTTCTCTCTCGAGACACAACACAAGTATTTATGTTAACATTATGTTTACTCTCGTGATCACAAGCAATTAATACAAACCCATTAAATTTTATGAAAATCTTTTAATTAATCACAAATGAGTTTTCTTATCTCTAAGCAACACATTCTTTAGGTCTAATATCTCAATAAACTAATATTATGCTTCCACTCTCACTCCTTCACATAATATCTTTAAACATGCAAATAGTGATCAATTATTTACAAGCATTAAATTCTAAGATAAAAGATTCATAAGTAAAACCCTGGAGCATAGGATTCTGTATTGTCGTTTCATTCCATTGTTAAGGTAGTTCCACA
>CATKHJ010203009.1:0-12504 GCA_949750685.1 Vernicia montana
TAGGACACCAGGTTGGTATATTGGTTGGTATCACTCACTGAGCTGAGGCGCTCATTCCTGTCTCACTACTTTTTTTCAGGTTGCAGGATGAGCTGTTGTTGTTGAGTTTCCCTGCCTTCTCCTCCGGCAGCGGATTTTGTACATTATGATGTGTGTAATAATTCTAGAATATCCGCAATTACAGTAGATTCTGTTTGTATTTTAATTATTGTATAATTATGTGTGAAGTCAGCATTATGAGATAAGCTGATTTGCTGACTAATGAGAGAGTCTGCTGAACAGGAACCTGAAGAGTTATAATGATTGTTATATATTATATATTGCCACAGGTTCTGTTAGCAGGTGGGCCCACGGCCCAGAGATATGAACATTTGATAATGTGATATATTCCTCCATAGTAAGATATGTCAGGCTGACTACGGGTTCTGGAAGCCTTAAGCTTACCCGTTCCCTAGTGCCGGTCACGTGCCCTAGAATCGGGTCGTGACACCAACGTTGCTGAAAAATAAATTTATTGATGGACCAATCAAGATTTCTTTCCTGCTTATGAATTGGATTGAGTTTATATTTTGGCCTCTTTGAAAGTTTTTAGAAAAGCACAGTTTTGAATCTTAAAGAAAAGTAGAAAAACTTTTGAATTTTAAGTAATCAATATCTTAGGTATTTATTTGATTTGATTTTTTTGGAATCTACAAATCAATTAATTTGTTAGGTTGAAAAATGATTGGGTTAAGTTTGGTAAATCGATCAATAGATAAAATAAAAGTAAAACCCATGAAGAAAATCCATTATTGCGTGAGTGTCATTGTGGCTAGCAGAGGTGATGGTGGTGGTATGTCCTTCATCGTCGATTTCAGAAGGAATAAGATTTCGGCTCATAAAGAGAAGGATTTTCTAAGGAAAGTAAGTTTCCATTGAAGAATTTGGAGAAAATTTGCGAGTTAGCATAGATGAGAGCGGTGATGTTTCATTTTGATATGTTGTTCATCAAATTGATTATGAATAAAGGAGATTGAGAGATATTTTTTATTTTATTTTATTGAAGCTTTTTTTTTGTTTGTTTGTTTTTTTATATATATAATTGTTTGTGTAAATTCCAAGTGGAAGGGTTAGTAAACTATAAAATCAGTGTTTTAAAAATCGGACTGGTAATCAAATCAATCTGGTCATCAGTTCTTGATCAATCAGTCCAACTGGTTCAACCATTAGTTTAACCGTTTTCTGTAAAATGCTTATATTTTTTAATATTTTTATGAATGAATATATGAAGAATCAGAAAGGTATTTATCATTTGTACAGTTCACTTAGAAAAATGTAAGGGTTATTCAAATTCTTTTTGCTATCCCTACTTTGTTATTGTAATGTATTGTTCTACCAATCAATTAATATTAATGACAATTCTGTAATTATTACCGGTTGTTTGGTGTTTGGTCTTTTTTCTTTTTTCCTAAAAATAAATCCTTTTATTATTAAAACATAGAAGGAACAAATAATATATAAATGTAGTTTGTGTATCCTTCCTCTTTATTTCTCTTAGTAGAAAGGATGTAATTTAATTTTTTTAAGGGCAGCATAAATTTAAAAAAAAAAAAATGACAGTAGAGATTATTAAAGTCCATGGGCTTGTAGATACATAGGCTTATAAGTAGACAAATATTGAAACTCATTTACACAAAACCAATTGGCTTGTACTAGATTCAACACTCACTCATTTATAAATCCTTTATATATTTTACCATTATTTGATGTGGATTCATTTCTCAACACACCTCCCCAAATGCAACTGAGCTTGGCTCGTGGCCCAACATAAACAGGCCGGTTAACACTTACTCACAAATAGACCTGCTGACATCTTTTTTTCAGTTTCGGTTTGGACTGACATCATCATCAGTCTAACAACGGGGGGTTTGAACATGAGTCTCATGATTCAGCCCGTTTAGGCATAAAACACTGATACCATATTAAAGTCCATTGACTTATAAGTAGACAAGTGTTGTAACCCATTTGCACAAAACCAATTGGCTTGTGATAGATCCAACACTTACTCACTTATAAATTCTTTATATATTTTACCATTATTTGAAGTGGAATTCATTTCCCAGCAGAGATATCTAGGAGATACAAAATTCAATCATCAATACCATTAACAAATTTTGGATTAATCACATAAAACCCCCACTATCATCATGAAACACTTAAGATTTCAAAGAAATATAATATTTTAAAATTTAATAATTAACAACCGAAATAAATCGTTTTATTATTTCATAAGAAATTTACAAATTCTTGATAACTAATATATGAGCTCACCCATCTAAAGACCAAGTTTGGGTTATGAACCATGAATTTCATAAGAAATTTACAAGGAAAATAAAGAAATTCTTACCCTTCAACAATGGAGGAGAATAAAAGGAGGCTGCCTGAAATTAACAGAGGAACTATGTCTGTTGGACGGACAACGCTGACTGGGGATTCTTGGCGGCATCTGGGCTGCAGCGAATTGTTGCTATTGAAGGAAGCCGATGGTGCATGGTGGTTAGGGTTAGGGATTATAATTTAGAAAGAAAGGAAGGAGAGGAGGAACTAATGAGTATGGGTGAACAAAACCGAACCGAAACTGAAAAATCGAATCAATTAATTCATTTTTTTTTTATTTTGGTTCAGTTCGGTTTGAAAATTTAAAAACCGAATTAAATTTTGGTTTGGTTTGATTTTTGCCCAAAAAATTTTCGATTATAATCGAACCAACCGAACTTTATATATATATATATATATATATATATATATATATATATATTTATATTTATATTATATATACATATATTAATATATATTTATTAGATATATATTAAAATTTACTTGAATTTTATCTTAAATTTATATATAAAAAAAGGGAGAAATAGAAAAAAAAAAAAAAAAAAAAATCAAAACCAGCTCAAACCGACCAACAGAACTGAACTTTTTCAGTTTGGTTCGGTTAAATTTGGTGAAAAAATAATTTCGGTTATTTTGGTTCGGTTTAATTTTGAACTAAACCAACCGTTTCCACATTCCTATTGATGAGGACCAGAGGAAAGTAACGAAAAAAAATGAAAGGAAAAGCAAATAGGAAGTAAAATGACGCCGTTTAGCATTTTTTTTAAAAATAATTTTAAAAACCATCAGATTCAGTTAGACTGGCTAGTTATATGGTTTTTTACGATTTAGCCGATTCTATTCAGTCGTACTCGATTTAACTGAAAATCCAGTTATTTAGGGATATTCAGACCGGACTGACCTCCTGTTTCTAGTTCAACTAATTGAATTGGCCAATTCAGTCCATTTTTAAAATACTGTAAAAAATTCAAGTCAGCGCGCGTAAATTAATGTGCCATCAATTTGCATAAGTGAGTACTTTATAGTTACAATTTGTTAAATTTGAGTATTAAATTGATTAATTTATAAATATTGAGAGTAAAATGACTAATTGTACCAAGTTGGAGTAACTAAAAATGCATTCGGCCGCGAGTTTAATTCAAAAATTGATAATGCAGCACCATGATGCATATGCATAAAAAAAAACCAACTAATCTGATGTGAAAAAGAGAATTATAGGTTATGGGTGGTTTCTTTTTTTAATTGGCTTAGGCATGAATGTACTTGGCTGATTTAGAATTAATTTTCAGATACTAATTTCAGTTTGTAAAAGATGAGGGTTATTTGACTTCTGGGTTTCAAAATGATTGCCCAAAGTCAATAGCTTTGTTGCCGTGTACCAGTTTCTTTCTACTTCCATGTCAAAATTTAACTGGGCCGTCTTAGTCACTATCTTTTGACTTTTTAGACTGGACTACAAAATTCATATTAGCCATTTATATTTTCTTCTCCCTACTTGAAATGAACTATGAAGGTGGTCCTCAACCAGACTCTTTGGGCCTGTGGGCCTATACCTATAATACCACTAATATCATGTCAATGTTATGGGTTGATGTCCATCTTAATGTTTGACTTGGCTAATGGGTGAATTTACTCTTCATTTTATTAATTAAAATTTATTTTTTTTTCAGTTTTATATTATAAAATTCTGATTTTGCTTATTTGTAGAGTAAAATATTTTTAATCTGATTGAAAAATGAATTTTATTTAATATTATAATATATTTGATTATTGGGTATATATGAAGAATGAAAAATATCAGCTCTCTTTTTATTATAATAATAATATAATAATAGCACAAAAAGAAAATAAGCAAAACGAGAGGCACATTGTGCGGTTGGTGTCACTTGTTTTTTCCCTAACTTAATTAGCCAAAATCTAACATTTAAAAGAGTAGTTGAAACATCTAAAGAAATCAATCTGTATAGTTAGTTGTTCTGTGGTTTGTTAGCATATTGAATCTACATTTACAACCTATAAAAGATGTTGTCCTCACTCTTGACTTTTGCATATGTACACAAGTCACAACATTCAATTTTCAAGTCTTTCTTCTCTCTTAAACGCGTCCAATTTCATTTCTTGTGATCCATAACACATAACAAAATCAATCCAACATAGCTGGCTTTGGACCTCTCGGCCCTCTCTAATAGAATGTTGTTGCTCTACTCTTTCCTTTTAATATTCCCACATAAATAAAATATCAAATCAAATTAGACAATTTTTTAGATGATGAACAACATTATTAATTACACATATCCATATCCATATTCGTGTGTGTCTCTACACTTTCTTGCAATGGCTGAGGTACATCCGTAAGTCCTATAATTTTCCGGACCTCCTCCGCACTCGCTTAGCTGTCGCGGGACCGATTTAATTTTTTCCTATTTCTTCTTGATTTTTATACAAATAATAATAATAATAAAAATAAAATTAGAGTTAGGTTTGACGAGTGCATGGTCTTCAATTTGATTCAAAATGTGTGGTTTAAGAATTGCAACAATGAACTTAATTGAGTTGGTCGTCTAGAGCCATACCAATACCACATTATTCAGTTCGGTAGCATATATATATATATATATATAGTTATTTTTTATTAAACTCCATTATCTATATATGCATAGTTTGTGACTTGTGTAGTCTGTTTCAAAATTTTCTCTTAGTCTTAAACATGTTTTATTGTTGTCTATCTAGTTTCGTCGATGGATCATTTTCAGTTCATGAGCTCATTTCCTAGATAATTAATTAATTAATGATTGTTCTATTTTGTACAATGAGGAACAAAATAAAATAAAAGTCCTAAAAACCATACTGGAAAAATTAATAATATGTATGTGGTGGGCTCTACATAATAATAATAATTAAAAACATATAGGAGAAGTAGAGACAATCTTATATAGTTATAGCAAAGTGCCTTCCTAAATCCCAATTCCCATCTATAACCTATCAATAATTTGTAGAAAGAAAAGTATAAAGAGGAGATATCTCAAAAAAGGTGATTAGAATTGTGTAGTTACAGTTAATTTTGAAGAGAGTTATATAAATATATAAAAGCAGTTGGGTTAATTAGACATAGACGTATATCAAAGTCCTTAATATACAATATTGTTATATATTGTCCTTTTTAAAAGAGGAAAAGGCAACATGGGCTTCATGTGCTTTAGCTGAAGAGTGGGGGAATCATTTTCTACTCTAGAAATTGCATTGCCTTACCTCAATTTAGCTATTGACATATTGACATATACATTATATATATATATATAAAGAATAGAGTCACAACTGCTGCCTTTCGGCGACTATAGTGGAACCCACCTTCTGATTTGCCTCTGCTTTTATCTTTCCAATTCATTATACACAGTTACACACACTCAATCTCAATCACAGAACATGCAGGCAGCAGTACTGTAATACCCTCCTTTCAAGTTTCAAGACTGCGACCCTCATCTCCCATTTCTTTCTTTGCACTATATATATATATATATAAGTCACGGAATTGTAAATTAATTAATTAAGTAATTAAATTATTATTGACAAAATGATCACGTAATTAATTAAAGAAATGAATAATGAACCAAATATATAAATAAAAAAACAAAGAATGGTCAAGATTTGAATTAGATAGTAATTATTTATTTTAATAATACAACTAAATTTTTTTATATTACGAAATAGACAGTGGATCGATTAGGCTAATAGACGAATTTTGAAGACATTAAAAAACAAAGATGCATGCATTGCCTTGAGAGTTAATAACGCACTGTCATTGTACCAGTTATAATCACGATGATGGGGGGAAGAAGAGGACAGACCGGACGCAGCCGTATTAAGCATTAAGTAAAGGGCACTGATTTGGTAGAAAGACAAAGCTTTTAATTTTGAACATGGATTGGAGATTATAGCTATTTTATGAAATTCTGTATCATAGCTCGGCTATTATATATATATATATATATATATATATATATATATATATATATATATATATATATATATATATATATCAATAGACTCAATTTACTAGCTCATCCATAAACTAATTTAATAAAAATAAAATATTTCAATTAATAATTACAATATCAAAATTTTTTTTAAACAGACTCGGTCTAATCTACTGTATATCAATGTTTGTCATTTATTTTCCACTCTATTTATGTCTGATAATGACTATTTAGTTGCGCTGGCTATTGCTAGTAAGAGGACCACATGCCCTTAACTCTTTTTATTGCTGGGAACAATTAATGTGTTTATAACAAAGAGATCTCCCAGAAAAAGTCTCTTGTCCATTTTCTTGCAAAATCCGTATCAACACATATTAATTATTAGTAATTTAGTATTAGTGTATTGCCAACCCTTTTTAAATCCATCTATATTGCAGCAGGCTTTTATTTCTACCTTTAAGTTTGATCATAAGATTCAAATTTTATTTTATTTTTGAGTACATTATTAATCTTTGTCACCAACATGCATGTAAATCAAGTTTTCTATACCAAATCCTACGTACCCTAATCTTAGGGTTTAATTAATGGACATGACCGATATATATACTTACGAAAAACTGCTGACAATAATCAATGACCGAATAAGCCGTTTGAAAATTTGTACTGTAAAAAAATATTTAAGTGGCAAATACAGTGACAAGTGTGTTTGGATTTTCTATAGAATTTAACCTATATATATGCTTCTCACTAATACTTATAGTATTGTTGACTAATGGATCCTTAATTAATTCTACACCTATATATATATATATATATATAAATAATAAAAAAATATATAAATAATAAAAAAAAAAAATTAAGAGGACCTTGAATATGACTTAACCAGTTTGGAGGTGATTCCAGGAAGCAATGAGTGACACACTAATTGCCCACTTGCCCTTATCAATGGTCAATGTAATGAATTCACCTAAAGGAGATGTAGCAATCAAAATATCTATCTCATTTGGCGAAAAAAAAAAAAAAAAAAAATCAAAATATCTCTCTCTCACAAAAGAAAAAGGTAGGGATAGTTAATGATATAATTTCTATGATAAATTTGTGTAGAAATTAAAAAAAAGAAACCTGTAAATGTAATGTAACTAAGCATGCAGCAGCAGCCAGAAGCACATGTGATAATTACTGCTCTTTTTATCTGTCATCAGGTACTCATCAGAATCACAAGCTCAACAATTAAGGTGAAATGAAACCCTATAGCAGGCAAGCGGTGGTGGTACAATGTTCGGTACAATAATTATTTATTTTTTAATTGTGATGGTGTTGCAGTAGAGTACCATGCTTTTGAAAATTTGAATTTTTTTTTTTTTTTACTGTTTTTATTTTTTTTCTATTTGCTTTTTTAGAAAATAAGGTTTACTCTCCTTCTAACAAAAGTTAGATATAAAAAACAGTTTAAAAAAAGATAAAATAAATAAAATAAAAAACATGTAGGAAAAAGTAATATCAAACTGACATTTTATATAAAACTAACTAGACAAGCAAGCCAAGGGGAAGGATTTAATTCTATTCGCTGAATTAGATGAATGAATTCAACTCACTTTGTTTGAGGTTCTTAATAATATAACATGTAATTATAGTTGTTCACTTGTTTGCAAGGGTTAATTAATTTTACTCTTGTTTATTAAACTTCTACAAATTATGAAATCATTCAAAATCAATATGAAAATTTCAGTTATATTAAGTGACAAGACAAATATTGTATGAGGTTTTCAATTGTAAGATCACTCAAATTTAACTTAAAAATTTAAGTTATGTTGGGTATTAAGACTCCAATATTATATCAGGTTTTGAACTCTTAATTATTAGAGATAGGAATTATTTTTTCACTTTTACCCTCAACTTTAAGTTTTTATTTAAATTGAATAATTTTTTTTATATAAATTTGGTTTTAATTGAAATTTAAATTCAAAACCTCATAGTTTAAAATTTAGTAATATTGTTAAAATCGACAATATATAAGCAAAATGAAAATTAGATGAAATTAAACCCTATTTTTCAAGGAAACTTCATACTCAATAATTAGGTTTAAAACATATATATATTATTTTGTTAAAATCTCATATAATTGTCTCTAAGAAGATATTTCAACTGTTAAAATTTAAAATTTTCATTAGAAAATCTAAAATTTGAATTTTTAATAAAATGAACAAGATTTATGGGAAATGGTAAGAGAGTTACTTTTATTATATAGCTGATTTAAATTATGATATATATCCCAAAAAAAAATCTCATATATTATATTAATCATTTTTTTAATCTGGTAGGGCATTGGTGAAAAGAATAGTGAAATGAAAATTACTAGCTGTTGGGAGTATCAAATTCAAAGCTGAAACAAGAAAATAGAAGAATGTGTCAAGGCAACCCTAAAGAGGAGACAGAGCAAAATCAGTATCTCTGAAAGTAGGAGGTATAAAATATGAAAAATTTATAGAATATAGGAAATTCCAAATAGAATAGTTATACCGCATGAAGAAAGCGAAGCCTGATGAAATATAAAATCAAAACATAGAGCTGGTACAACAATAGCAGGAATGTTTAACCATTTTCCATTTTTACCTGAGGCAATAAATGACAACCCAAAAAGATTTTTAAGGTAAATAAAGAATAAGAAAATTGGGCGGATGCTTCTTATGAACTTGAAAGTACATTTAGAGACAATTTTTACAAATTGAAACTTGATCAAAGTTTAAAACCAAATTATAAGAAAGGGAAATATAGAGAGGGAGAGGGACCATGTTGTCCTTAGGAAGGGCAACAAGGGGGTGTAAACCCAATGGGTTTGGCACCCAGCATGTCCTTAACGTATCACGGATCCCAAAAACACCCTATGGTCTGTCCTTTGCCCCCACAACCCCACATGACTTTGTTTCTCTCTCTACCTCTAAAATTCCCCCATAAATACACTTACAAAGTTACAATCCCCTTCAACCTTTTCACACCCACCCTAACTACTCTCTCACTTTTTAGAATTTCTCTCAACAACTCAATACCCAAATCTCCAAATCATTTTTTTCTTTTCTTTCTTTTCTTTTCTCACTAAAAACCCAAAAACACAAACTCAGAAAAAAATGGCAATTAGGAAATCAAACAAATTGTCTCAAACAGCAGTTCTTAAACAGATCTTGAAGAGATGCTCAAGCTTAGGAAAGAAACAACAAGGGTATCAAGACCAAGAAGGCTTGCCTTTGGATGTACCAAAAGGACATTTTGTTGTATATGTTGGTGAAAATAGAAGCAGGTACATTGTACCCATTTCTTTCTTGACAAGACCTGAGTTTCAAACCCTACTTCAACAAGCAGAAGAGGAATTTGGGTTTGATCATGATATGGGTCTTACCATTCCTTGTCAAGAAGATGTTTTTCTTTCTCTAACTTCCATGCTCAGATGAAAAAACTTGGAGAAAATTAATAGCTGTAGAGATGAAGCTGCTTCACTGCTTCTCTTCTTTAATTTTCTCTCTTTTTCTCCATTTTGCTAAATTAAGTTTTAACTGGAGTTCAAATTTTTAGTCTTATAGTTTGAATACCACTCCAGTATCGCTGAGTCAAACTTAATTAGTTTTTTTTTTTTTTTTTTCTTCATATGTATACTTCTTTCTTTGGGTTTTTTTTTTCTTGACACTGACCCAAAAGAGAGAAGTAGTGAGAACCCAAAAATTGTATGTGGGTTTAGACATGTAATTAATTAAATCTCAAGAGTTTGTAATTTTTTCCTTGACAGTGGTGTGGGTTTTACCAATGTACCCTGTGGGAGAAGAACTAATATTAATATTAATTAATAATAATTAGTACAAATCCGGAGTTTGCTCCCTGTTTTTCTCAGTCTCTGTCTGTCTCTCTCTCTTACATTCTCACTTGATTTTAGGTTATTGTTTTTGATAGTTTTTTAAGTTACATATTCATGGGGTTTGCCATTGTCAGTTTTTAGCCGTTAAAACTGTTAAAAGTCTTGCACAACGAACTGCTAATTAAACAGAATATATTGTCAGAAATGAACAATAAAAAAAAATAAGCAGATCTCAACTCTCATTCCCCTGTCTATATGGAACTTTCTTTAACACATAATTTCATTCATTCTTGACTATAGTATCCCTTTATCCAGGAAAAAAAAAACAAATATTTCTTGCTTTTAATTGGACCACTGGAATAATAAGTTGAACTGAGTTATTATTTTATCACCATTATTTAAAGTATTTAATTTTACTAATTAATATCATTACTTCCGTTAGATTTTTATCAAAAAAAAATTTTATGTAATAGCCAAATAATTTTTTTTAATATAGTTTCATAATTAAAAATACGCTTTAAAACTTGCTACCCAATTCAATAATCTAAATTCTATAATTTTAGTAAAAGACTCCATTTTGTTTCATAGTAATTATTAGTGTCTTATGATTTATGGGACACTAAAAGTAAAATTAATCAAACTAAAAATATTTTCATGATTAAAAGGAAACTCAAGCAATTATTTTTAAAAATTTAAAATATTTTTTCAAAATTTAAAAACTCATTAAAAAATATTTTTACTAACTACTTTCAATCATCTTTAATCGCCGACTGCCATAATCAATCACCAACTATTAAAGGTGGTGGTTACAATTTACTACTTTTTAGTTATATAAGTTATTTTTTTTTTTGAAAAAAAAAATACTCTACAAAAATTCAGTAACAATGATTTTATTATAATAAAATGAAATTGAATAATTTTAGTTTTAGCATAATTTAAATTTAGTAATTGTTTGAAAATCATATTGCTGAAAATAAAATAATTGCATAAAATATAAAGCCCATTTTGGGGCAATGAATGCGGTTTCTGTGCAAATAGTTTAGGACAAATTGTAATAGTTTAGGCATATTCATAGTTGTAAAGCAATTTCCTTGAAAAGTGGCTCAATGTTGCGGTTTGTACACTTTCAGTACTTATTAATTCCATGTGATAAACAATTTGATGAAAGTGATTGAATAGGAAATTAAACTTCTTTTGAAAATGATATGATTTATTCTTTTTTTTAGAGTATTTTTATTAAAAATTTTACATTATATTTGATACATGTGATTCAGATTTGATTTAATAATTTTAAAGGCTTAAATAACTTATAAGATATGTATTATCTAAAAACTTAACCTCTTATATATTTAGTAAACCATACTTAATGAGATTATTAATTCCATCATTTATAACACTTTATTTCTTAAAATAACTTTACTTTTTATTCAATTTATTAATCTATCCTACTAAATATAGAATTATAAAAGTATAATTATTTAATACTATAGATTAAAATTTTTATACTAAATAAAATTTAAAATAAGTAATCATATGATTTAATTAAGTTTAGAATTCAAATTAATTTTAAAAATTACGAATCCGTGAATCAAATAAAATTTCAAAATATTTTTATTAATTTTAATTTTGAAGAACAATGAATATGTTCGAATGAGCTTTTTTATAATTTCTAGTCATTTTCTTTTTTATTTTGCAAGATTTCTATTACTTTATGAAATAATTTCCCGGTAACACTAAATGATAACTAAAATTAAAGAGGTAAAATCCTTGGCAAAAAAAAAAATAAAAATTAAAGAGGTAAAAATGTGTGATATTTTTATTTTTTCTAATAAGTTGTAATAAAATAATATATAATAAAGAAAAAGAAAAAAAAGGGAAATCCGTACCTAGCCCATGTGGTGGGGGCCCATTAATAAATCTCGTTTAAGACTGGAGAGCTTAAGTGGTGGCCTACCAATTGGATGGTTCAGATTGGAGACTCAATCGAGTCTTCATTACCAATTAATTATTTTCCACATTATTATTAATATAATTATTATTTTATTTATTATTTTTTTTTTCCAAAGAATTATGATTATTTTATTTTTGAATATGTAGAAATTAAAAAAGCATATGATATTTGTTAGTATCAATAGTTTAGGGCTATCTTATTTCAATGCATTTGGCAAAAAAAAAAAATCTTATTTCAATGCTCGTGCGTCGATGGCTCTCTAGTCTTATCTAAGACCTTAAGAATGTACGGATGGGACGCTCAGCCTACATGTTCATGGACTCAACTCATCACTCATAAATTAAAAAAAAAAAAAAAAA
>CATKHJ010203062.1:0-13738 GCA_949750685.1 Vernicia montana
TGGATTGGCATAGTTGTTTGGTTCTGATCTTGGGAGATTGTATGATATGGATATAGATGATTGATTGATCGATGAGGTTCCTACGGGTTTTTGGTGGCTTTAAGCCTACCCATGCCCTAGGATCGTCGCGGCTCGGAAGCCAGGTCGTGACACCGAACCTTCTTGAAAGAAAGGAGAGAAAATTTCTTTTGGATGAGTGATGGGAATGAATGGTTTAGGTGTTGTTAAAATGGTTTTAATTAGATGGATGGTTGAGATCATTTCTAGCAAATGGATGGAGAGGATTCAATAACTTCTCATGGAAACTTTGCATAAGAATTATTATTTTAGTACATGAAAAAAATGATAGAATGAGTCTAGATTCAATGAATCTAGTTTAAGGGATCACTTTCCACTAACTCAATTCTAACATCAAAATTACACTACATACAATTTATGTTCTCTTCTTCCCTTTGGCTCATTGGCTGAATTTTGTGAGTGTGGGTGGACTCCACACTTCAGTCACATGTACATATACAAATTACAAAATTCACATTTGACAGTTTTTGTAAAATGACTATTTTGCTCTTTTATAACATGTGATTTCATATTCATTAATCAACACATATATTTAAACATACTCAAATTAATTGTATTCATATCAATTTGTATATACACAAACATCATGATTAACATAAAATGAATTCAAAATTTAAATAGGCACAATTAAACAATCTGAGGATCGAGTTTGGCTTTATTGATCCAATTACTATTCAAATTCCCTTTCTAGATCATTTTGGTTATTGGTTATGAGTTACATGAACTTGGGGTATTACAATAAGCTTCTTTTCCTTTCTCTTTTTCCTTTTCTTCATTTATTTAATTTATTTTTTCCTCCTTGGGATTCTCTTTTAATTAGTTAATTAAATTGGCTCACCTAAATTGTTAGTTAATTAATATTAATTAATTCAACTTGGTAAATCAATTAGGTTAATTAATTAATCCAACCATCCCTAAATCAATCAATTGAAACATGATAAAAGGTTAGGCTAAAAAAATCCCTTCGCAAGAAGGAAGAACTGCATGGGTTCTGATTCCCATTCAAAGGGATAAGCAGGCATTCTTGGTTCAAGCATCGAATCTAATTAAAATCAACCAACTTCTCCCCCATCACTTTCTTCATTTCTTTAGTTTCTTATTATGATTAGTTTGGGAAATGTGTGATTTCTCTAAAACCCATAAAGGATAGAGGAAGTATCCCCTAATTTGGTATCTAATTGTAATCTTAACTATTTCTCCCTTTGTATGTTTTAATTATGGTTATGCACCTATTGAATTATTCATGCATTTAACCGTTCATGAAATCCATTTTTAAGTCACTTCTATATTAATTGTCAAACTTATTTTGTTAAAATAAATCGAAAATCTAGTTCCCGAATCCTCTTTGGTTTCAATACTAGTGTACTTTTCCTTTGGGATAAAAATTAGAGTCAAATTGGCTTTTTTCTTAACTTTTCCCAAAATAAATTAAGGCGTCGACTCCTCAAAATGTAACTTCCAAATCCAAACCAATCAATAATAATCATGAGGGCTTTATCATGAGACTTAGTCCAAATGAGACCTCACAGTTAGCAACTCCACTGGGGAATAACTTTCTTTTTAAAAGAAAAAAATAAGAGGACTACTAATTGGTTTAAAAATAAAGTTTGGCTTTTAATATAATTGTGACTTTTCAAGCATCACTTGCATAGGCTCTTTGCCTCCAAACCTAGTTCTAGGAAAATAATGGATAGTGAGTAGCATCGAGTGGGTAATCCTCCTTGGGTCTTTTCGTCGATAGCGAAATCATCCACCTTGCTATGAATCCTTTAATCCTTTAAAAGGTGTAACGAACATGCTCGTACCATTGGACCTATGTGAGGCTCCTTGACTCAAATGTGGTTAGATATATTACTGCTCTAGTATGATGGGTACCCTATCCCAACCACCCTTACCTTTACATATAATGAACCTAGAACATTGGACCTTAGGTTGTATATACCATGAATAAAGCCTTGTACAATTACATATTCATGAAATGACTTTTCATTCATGCATTCATACATACATGCATACATGCATAGACCAAGAATCTTGAATCAATGAAGAGTCCACTAAGCCCATGACCCACTAACCATCACTTTGGCCCATTGATCTACTATCCCTGTTTATCCTCCTTTGGTCCAACACTCACTTGTCTACCTTTGTTTTGATCGCAAGGAAAAGATGGTCGATTCGAGTCTTATTGATCCAAGGGCAATTAATGAAGTAGTGGAAGCAAAAGATCAAAATGAAGTAGCAGACTTGCATACACTATTGACCACTCTCGTTATGAAACAAGAGGAAATATTCAATGCATTTCAAGATGCCTTTATTGCCCAATAGGCCTAATTCGAAGAGCATCTGAACAGTCAGAGACAGTCTATCATTAAGGAAGTCCAAGATATAATGAACCGAACCAACCCCAATCCCAATCAAATCAAACTAAATTTGAATCGAGCCAACCCAAATCCAACTCAAGCCCATACCGGCATTGCTTCCACTTCAAAGACAGTGTCTAACCTAATAGACAGAGGAAAAGTTGTGGCTAATGATCACCAACCCATGAAAATCCCAAATACCACCACCCTCCCTTTCTAATTCTTCCTCCCATTTGAATCTTTTTCAAAGTGGGGAAGCATTCTCTCATCCTAACACCAAAATTTTCATGGAAAAACTCCAAGCTATAGAGAAGGCTTTTAAGAACTTGAAAAGGCATGATTCTGTGGTTGATGTGGACTCCTTAATCTTTTTCCCAAATGCAAGACTTCCACTAAAATTCAAAATGACCAATCTAGACATATTCAATGGAACCACCTGCTAAAAAACTCACTTGAATTATACTCACCTGCCCAATCTTGTTTAAACTGAAACTTACACAGATTAGAGATTCAAAGGACAGTCCGGATTTGAGCGGCATAATTGATGGCCTTAGAGTCATAATTAGGCTAAAAATAAAACATAAGAAATGATCATTGACATGTCTTAAAACCCTCTGTAAAAGGAAACTTTAATTGAATATACATATTTTGAGTTATACTCAAATGAAGGTGATGGGGTCAGTCTACCCCTACAACAGAAATAGAACTGAATTAGAATAGTCACCAAGTTTTCTATAGATTGAATTTTAAGTTAAACTTTTGATATGTTAAAAATCCATATGTCTAGTTTAAGATTCAAAAAAAATCAACTTGATTGGATTAATAGAGCATAAGAAATGACAGAAATAAAGTCACAAGGTCAGGTTGTATAATTAGGAAATATATGGAAATGTGATGCTTTAATGTCACCACTTAGAGATCCAGTGAATCCTCTCCATATATATATAATAAATGATGATTAATAAGAATGATGGATATTGAATTATATATGTTTATTAAACATGAATTTAACTTGAGAATTAATTGAGTAATAATTAAGATATTTGCATAGTATCCTATTTTATCATATTAGTTCATTAGAGATTTAACTACTTGATTTAAGTGATTAGTTGAATTGCCATAAAGTGAACTTATTTTAATTGGTTAAGGTTTTACCATTTCACCTACTTGGCCATCTTGAAATATAAAAATTGTGATGTGTTAATTAATAATGATTATGTATGTAATTCTCCTATGAAATGATATTGAAATAAGCAAGTGAACAATGTGAATTGAGGGTATACACCGGCCATCACATAATATTGAACATGGATGTACCTTAAACTGTGATATGTGTATATATATATATGCTATGTGTGATGATTTGAATTGATATTAAGATTGGAATAGTTAGGTTGACTAAGTATTTAATGATATTCAATTGAATGACTTGAATGGTATGGTTCATTGTAGAACCTAAAGGAAAATTTAATGAAAGTGTTCCGAAGACCAAGGAGCATCACTTCTGTTTGTGTTAAGAGCTTATGCTAGGAGCTAAGGAGTTAAGGTCAGTATGTAATATTTTAATATGATATAGGTATTTGCCCTATCATTCAATCGATATATATATTACTGAAAGTCCAAGCAATCCTTAATGTAAATCTTGCACAATCATTATCATTTCAAATCATTGTGCAAGGACTATACTTGATGGCCTTCAACCTAATTGTTATTTCATTGATGGTTTTCGGCCTAACTAATATTTCATTGATGGTCTTAGACCTAATTTTAAATTCATTAATGGCCTTCGGCCTAACTGTTATAATACTGATTCAATTGAACACTCTAAAGTTCATCTGAAACCATTATTGAAATCATAAAACCTCATTGGTACTATAGTGAATATCCATATCATTTATTATTCATATATTGTGAACTTTCATTAATGATTATTGTTATACCTTATCATTGATAACCCAATTTAAGGCATAAATCCCTAACTGATGTGGGGTTATACATCAATTATGTGCACATGGTAAAAAGCCCGCGAATAGAGTGAACATATTCGCCTTAGCTATGAGGGGTTGTCCTAGCTGTGAGACCTGATCAGTCTTGCACTCCAGTGACCAATGTGAGTGAGCAAGGCATTAGCCGCCACTCAAATTATTTATAAGTGGGAGGCACACCGCTTCCAAATTTTTTGATATATGCTAAAGTGTTTACAATTGAAACCTCTATTAAATTCTGAAATGATATTCATTAATACTAATACAATTAAATTCCTATTATTGTTATACATATTTCTAGCCAGCATATTACATTAAGATATTACATTCTCACTGAGCTTGTCTCACCCCTTTAGTAGTTTATGTTTTCAGGTATACTGGAGGTCAAGTAAGGCAAATTCTCAAGCTTCCCTTCTCCGCTTGGAGGTTTCGTCTGCTGCATAAGGTTGTTTGATTTCAGAATCTTAATGTAATTGTATCTTAAAGAGTTAAGTCTAGAGCTCTATGGTCATTATGGTTCATAGTAGCTATTATTGCATGTTATGGTTTGTTAATTATGGTTTGTTATTATAATAATAATAATAATACTGGTAATAATGAAGGATAACTGTCAATAATGAATGATGATATGAACCATAAATGTTAAGGGTACAAGTATATGTTGAGTATGCAAGTGGTATATGTATGGTATACATGTGGTATATGATTGGTATACTTTGAGTATCTGATCGGTATATTATTGTTATATGTTGGGTATCCTTTTGGTATATGATGAGTATATAAATATGGATTTACATGTTATTATCTGGGATATATGTTTATTGTATAATGTGTTTGTCACAACATAGAATAGGGGTTCTACGGGATTAGGTGACCTTATTTCTTCCTATGACCTAAGACCATCACACTTGAGAAGTTGGGGTGTGACATTTTATCTTTCTTATTTCTGGTTTTTGGGCTGCAAAGGGGCAAACCCTATTGTAATAAGCTAAGTAAGACCATATAACTGCTTTATTGCCTTGTTTATGTTATTTTGGGTGTCATTTGAGTGTTTTAGGAGCCACCATCCAACTAACTGGTATACATACCTAAAATTATTAAGAAGTGTGTGGAAAATAAACTGAATTTATTATAACAAATAAAAATTAGTCTGATAGGCCTTTTCTCCCTGTCCGACCGGGTCTGGACAAGAGCGTCCTGGAGCCCTGAGGCTTCCATCAAGCCGAAACATTGGGTTGGTCTTTGCTAGGCACTAGGCTTCGGCTTTCCTATACAGAAGCAAGTCCAGTCTAGGCATGTAAGAGGACAGATGGAACTATGAAGAACTTATGGACAGATGGAACTATGAAGAACTTGTGGACAGATGGAACTATGAAGAACTTATGGGCCTGTGAAAGGTGTGTTAAGGTAGTGGATCTCAGTAGGTGTTGAGGATTTGGACCTTATACCTTTGACTAGTGCGAATCTCACTGGATGAAGGTGTTGACCTAGATGGATGGTTAGTGATGAACTCTCTAGATGGAGGTGTTGACTTGGATGGATGGTTAGTGCTAACCTCATTGGATGGAGGTGTTGGTTATGCTGAATGGAAAGTCTAGTGCTGACCTCGTTGGATGAAGGTGTTGACAATGTTAGATGGAAAGTCTGGAGTCGGGCGTTGGAGCAGATGTTGGATCTTAGCCTGCATGGCAAAGATAGTAATGGAGAACAATATTAGGAGGTCATGCTAAACCTATGGCCTAGCGTAGACTCTCTGATGTTTAAGTCAATATGACTGCATGTATAGAGTTAAAGGTTTGGGAAAAGAGTTTGAAGACGATGTCATTGCTTCCTTGAGTAAGAGAGTTTAAGAGGAAGGTCTTTGGGCATTGAACTTCGAAGAGTTACCAGCTCAAAAGAAGAGAACAGTCTCCTAGCAAATGATCGAGAGACTACTCTTTAGCAAGGCCTTCATGAAAGCCGAGTGGAGGTTTAATTTGTTGTAGAGCTTATGTTCTTAAGCTCCGTTGAAGCTTTTGAAGCCTTTCTCCATCCCCCTAACCAGCCCCCTTTTGAGTTGGAAAGCTTTGGGAATTTATATGAGTCTTGAGTTGCATGCCTGCGAGTACTCAAATATGCAGGGTTGCGCTAGACAGGATAATGATGTGCCTATTTTGGAGGCTATGGAGCCTTGTGATAAGGTGACATAATCCCACTTCCCGATGGTGGCAGGGATTAGTGTCAGGCAAACTTGTAAGGAGTTGTCGGTGGAGACTTCCCTTGTAAGCTAAGTTGGAATATCCGTTGATGAGGCGAGGTGTTAGTGCTAAGATGAAAGAAAAGACGAGGCGCGAGGTGGCCTATCTTAAGAGGCTTTAGGCCTGATTATTATTAGTTGCTCGGGCCGGATTGCTCAGTTATCTTGAGACTTGTTGCTTCTAGCCCCATCTTGGGCTTGCTTATTGTGGCCCATTTTGAAGAAAGCCATTTTTAGTCATCATGGCTGAATGCATATTTTGGCACCTTAACTTTACCAAAAAATTGTGGCACCATGTACTTTTAATGTGTCCAATTTAACCCCTGAACTCATTAATTTTATGAACATTACATCCTTGGTTATCTTTTCAATTGTGATGCACTAAAGCATGTATTTGTCGCATGTCTTCTATTAGAAGTGTCCCCACGTATATATTTATCCAATCCATAATTACCACATTGCTATGCATATTTCTTTTTATTATTATTATTTTTTTTATCCATACACTTCCCAAAATTTTAAATTACCATGCTAAATTCACTAATTTGTTTTTCCTACCCGATTTTCTCAAGAATATGTTTCATGTTCTTTAATCTCTCCCTCATCTCCACTTTCATTCCCTTCTAAATCCACTTCACAATTGCTTTTAACTTCCCTTGCTTCAGGGGTTCTTGTGAATATAGAGGATGATAAGAAGGACTGCAAATGAGCCAAGCCGTTCGCAAGCGACTTGGTGTTCAGCTCGATAAAAGCTCATTCGCGTTCAGCTCGTTTTATAAATGAGTCAAGCTTGAGCCTTACTTTAAGGCTCGATTAATAAATGAATCGGGCTTGAGCAAAGCAAAGTTCGGCTCGATTAAACTCGTGAACAGCTCGATAATAAGCTCACAAACATACTCGATTAATAGGCTCGTAAACAGCTCGATAATAAGCTCGTGAACAACTTTATTATTATTATTAACTTAATAATTTTGACACTCCAAAAAATATATTTTAATATTCTTATAAATTTTTTTGGTAATTCAATTTGACTAAAATATATATACTCCTTATTAACATAATCTAATATTTCCTTATTATGTAATTTAATATTCTAATCTTTAAAAATATCTTTTTTATTAATTAGTCCCTCCATTCCTTTTTATCTGACGTTTTTTGAAAGAATTTTTTTTCCAAAATATTTGTCACTTTATGAAACCAATAAGATTTTAATTTTTTTTTTCAATTATATCCTTATCATCTACTCTATAATTAATACACATATTATCCATTACTCTATAATCAATAAGGGTAATTTAATCATATTATTTTTTAAACTTAACGTAATTAATTATTTCTTAATCTTTGTAAAATAACAAAAAACTGACACATAAAAATGAATGGAGAGAGTGATATATTTATAATACATGTAATCCACAATTTTATGATTGATTTTTATTTTCACTAATTAGATACTTTTGCTTTTATGTTAATTTTAAATATTTTTATTATATTTATTTTATTATAAATAAATATTTAGAAAGTTGAGTATTTTGATAAATTATAAACGAATTTCAAAACGAATCGAACTCAAGTTTAGCTGAATTATAATTTATTAACAAGCTGAGTTCGAGTTTAAAAGAGTCAAGCGTAAACATGATTTCAAATTCAATCCAAAACTCGATTCAAAACTTGAGCACGAAAAAAAATATTGAGTCGAGCCTGAACATGCTAAAACTCGACTTGGCTCGACTCGATTACAGCCCTATGAGCTTGGATTAGCAAATGGTGTGATGGTGCCATTACCAACTCAATGGATTTCTGGGAATGTGTTAAAAGAGGAGAAAGAGTTTTGGGAGAAGCCGGATGGAGAAGGGTACAAGCCATGCTTGGATTTTAGTATCAAATACCGAAAGGGCTTTGCAAGAATTTCAAAGGAGAAGAGAAGATTCTTGGTGGTTGATATTGAATCAATAGAATAATCAAATTGTTGATGTTGTTGTTATTGCAAGAATTCTTGAAGCAACCTTGGTTCTCCCTATTTTGCAAGTTAATATGATTTAGGGCGATGATAAGTAAAAGAAATTTTAGTCATTTTGATTTTTGATTGGTTCTCTAAATACAAATTTTGAACAATGTTAGTTTTTGTTTTTAATGATAAATTCCAGATTTATTTTGCTTCCTTTGTTGATTAAGTGCTATGGATTTCACTGAAATTGCAACTAGGTTTTGTACTTTTCATTGATATGCTCTTTATTTCTTATGATCTTTGTTTTTTTATTTGTTTTGGAGTTTTGTGTATAATTGTTCATTTTTTTTATATTAAAAATGAGAAATTAAAAAAATCTAAAGAAAACAGAACAAAAGCATTGATACATGGAAAAGAGTATCCACTCGCTCAAAAATTGGCGTTGCTGCGCGCATTGCCGAGTGTGCATTTTACGCTTAATGAGCACAAAATTGGCGAATTCGGGAGTTAAATTGGACACATTAAAAATACAAGGTGCCACGCGGTTTTTTTTGTAAAATTGAGGTGTCAAAATATGCATTCAGCCAATATAAATTCATGCTTTTTTTTTTCATGGTAAAGATAAATTCAAACTAAGAAAATATTTAATCACATACAAAGAAAGAAGAAAAACTGAAAAAAAAAAATTAATTTTAATTAATTAAAAGGAAAGAAAATAGAAAAGACCAAATTTCTTAAATGTTGGGAGCTTGGAGAAGATACAGGAGAGCAAACTCATTTACCAAAGTTGAATGGGTAGCTTAGAATAGGAGACACTAAATCTTGTAAGAGGGTTGGCATTAGTGCTTTCTTGTTGTGAAAGTAGGACAAAGAAGTAAAAGAAGGGGTAGAGGGTGTTTTGCAATGACTTTATTCAAAGTACACATGTAAAAAAATGAATCAAAATTCTTAGGTATGGATCGTGTGCTTTAGAAGAAACCTAAATTTGCAATGGAATAGTACCTTCCTTGGCATTGGTTAAAGAAGCTTTACCAAAGAGCTAAAACCTTGGGCATTGCTATCCCAACTTCAAACTTCCTCTATAGAAAAGGCTAAAGGACAGCCAACATCAATTAGAAAAGCAAAGATTTTTAATGGTATCTCAAATAATATGATCAAGAATATAGCAACATGCCTTGAAATGATACTATAACTAAAATTCAAAGAACCAAATTAGCAAAGAAACAATTTCAAAGTATATTAATTTTACTATACTTTTCGAATTAGTAGATGAAAAGAAAAAGGTTTCATCTAAAGCAATCGCAACTTTTCATCTAAGGCAAGTGAACTAGATGAAATACAGAAATAGAGAGTTAATTATGATTTTTTTTTTTTTTTTTTTTTTTTTATGACAAGTCTATTACAACTAACTAATTTAATGCATGCTTGGTTTCAAACTCACGCAACTTAGCTCGACTCCAAGGTAGTATTCGAATTCAGTGAACTAAGAAATGTGGATGTATATGTTTCTGACTTTCTGTCTTTTTAGGGAATGAATTTCGAGCTTGTGAAGGTCCTAGAAGGTGGTGCCAATAGATTTTCCAAGCACTAAAATTTATCGAAAATAATGTATCTGCATTTGTCAACATTCAATAATTGAACCTATGATAATTCAGTGTTGAAGCTTTCATTACTGGTAAAACTATTTTGTTAACCAACTTTTTTTTAGGTACCTTGAATTATTATTATAACCGAATGGCAAAAAAAAAAAAAATAATAATTATTATAACCAAAAGTATAACGAAGAAAAACATTTCTTGACTGCTTAGGAAATGTTGCTTGTATGCCTGGTACCACACTTTCCCTTAGTCATGCTACTTAAACTCAATAATATAATGGTTATCTACAATAGTTTTAGTTATCTATCATAGTTCTTTATTCAATTGTCTTTTTATGGTTTATTTAGCTGAAACTTAGTTCTCCATTCCAGGACCTTTTGTTGAAGATTGAGAATTTCCTTAGCTACTTCCTAGTTGGTTTGAATTTTGGAGGAAAATTTAATTGTGTTTATTGTTGTAAGCTTGTTGTTCCAGCAAGCAAGTTAATGGGTTAGGTAGCAATATGGGTTTAATTTGACTGAGAACTTGAGTGCTTAGGTAAACTAAGCATGGCTTAGTTATGGATAAAATCTAGCATAATTAGGTATGGTTTAAGTCCATTTTATATTCAAAGACCTCCAATTATATATACTAAAAAAATCAATGGAAAACACAACTCTTTGATGGTTCAAATTCCAGAACATGTGTCACGCCCCATCCTTGGTATCATCTCATCTTGCTCATCTCATCTTGACCCTCACTCATCACCGAGCTGCTTTCATTACAACACATTCGCTCTATCGAAGGGCGACAGTCATATAGTATGAGTAGGTTTAAGGCCACCGATCACCTCGTAGAACTCTTATATACCTAGGATCTAGTCTCTTAAACAATCATGTTCGACTAATCAAAGCTTATGTGGGTCAAACTTATAATCATCTATAAAATAACATGTCTGAACTTAAGAGAGTTTTATTCATATAAATTACTTCGTTACATGAACATCACTTACAATCCATACACTTTCTAGTATAGTGCAACATCAATTATGAAGATTACAATTAAAGACTTAATAATTCTATGTTCTATATTCTATCTCTAACTCAAATACCTTCCTCGTTATAAATAGTTAGAGCCTCTTCGCTAAGTGACGAGGACTATAACCTTCACCTTCTAACTTCTCCAAGTTCATGCCTGAGAACTTCTAAGCTAAATCTTGAAATCCACAGACGATATAATGAGCCGTCAACTCAGTAAAATCATAGAAATGCATTATAACAAATATTTCATGAATGATCACAATATCGAAGGGAATTAATCATGAAAGTACTTATGAGAGATCAAAATAATAGGAATCATATAATTTCATGGATGTCAAAGACAATGTATATCAAAATATTCTTTCATATAAACTAACTAACAGAAACATGCATTCGTGAGTTCGAGTTAATTAAATCAACATTGCCGCAAAACCACACATCATTATCCATCAGAGATCAAATGGTAGGACGAACCACTAACCTATATGTCTCTGTAATTGTAGCACCATCATATACCATCGCGGTATAAGTAATAATCCCATCGAAGGCACCATGAGCTGACTCATGTACTCTTCGTAACAACCATAAATTGTTACATATCCAAGAAATATCTTCGCATGCCTGCGAGAATACGTCTGACTTAGTTTATAGACCTAGTCAGTCGAGTCACCAATGCACTTGGTCTACTGAATACCCTCATTAGTTAGGCGTTCTGTCAATTTAGCATTATATATATATATATATATATATATATATATATATATATATATATATATATATATATATATATATATATATAACAATAATACTTTAGAAGAAACCTTTCATTTCATTTCAATAATAAAGTTAGCCCAAATGGCTTCAATTACAATATAGTGACTTCAGTCCGAATGATCTTCGTCTATTATAAGGAAATTAACTTCGATTACAAAAGAAACGACTTCGATTACAATCAAGACTAATTTGTTCACAATAATATAGCTTCAATCCAAATGACCTTCGCTTACATATTGATGGCTTCAACCTGAATGGCTTCGCCGATCACACTTTTTTTTATACAACTTTTAAAGAAAATACAATATTAAGTTACCCATAACAGGTGATGGTAACAAGAACACTAATGGAAATATTGATATCATAAGAGGTCAAAAAAATAATGGAATTCAACGAAATACAAGGAAGAATTTCATCATATTGTTCATGCAGAATTTCATCATATTGTTCATGCATTTCTTAACTTACATACAATAAGATTTACATTCATATAATCTTACCTCTCAACCTCAAATTTGTGGCACCCCTTAAGTTCCTATTCCACTCTTAATTTCTCCATCATTTCTGGTGCCAGCATCTCCAATAAAGAGGATTTCCAACAAGGCCAAATCACCATCAACATATACACTAGGGCCTTGCTTCAAAATCATCATCATCAAGATCTCCACCAATGACTTCTCAATTATTCCCTGATCATTCCAAATCAAGGCATCACTCCCTAGGTTTTGATCATCATCAAGTTCTGCTTCGTCCATTCTTAGGCTCACTGAATCCATCGATCTATCATCTAGACTCACTTGGAGCTCTATGTGAACCCTCATTTTAGCACCTCCAAAATTTATTTCTGAAGTTACAGAACTGATCAGAATATTTTTCTAGTCAACTCAGCACTTTTCCGATCCTGATCGGACAACCTGTATCAGACAGTATTTTTTCAAAACTGACCGGATTTTTCTCAAAACAGACCGCCAAACTGACCCAAAAATACTTCCAAGCCTACCAGAGCAAACCGGAATATTTTTCCATCAAACCTGATATTTTTTCCAAGTCTGATCGGACTTTCTGTACCAAACAGCCTTTTTTCGAAACTGCCCGAATCTCTCTCAAAACTGACTGTCAAAATATCAGATAATTAATTTCGGATCCAACGACACCGACCAGTAATTTTTCAGACCTCAGAATACTCCAGAAACTGACCCAAAACTTTCAAAAAATGACCCGAAAAAGCCCGAAAATCGAGCCGGAGCCAAAAAGGCTCGCGGAGCCGCGCAGAGGCGTGCGACTTCCGCGCGGCTCTGCGCGGAGCCGCAAGGAGCCAGGGAAGCCGGCGGAGCCGCGCAGAGGCCGGCGGCTTCTGCCGGCTCCTGCGTCAAGTAATTTTGAAAATGCCCTCCACTTTTCTGATTTTTTGTACCCTTTTTGGTCTTTTTTCACCCCCCATTTTTCCTATAAA
The DNA here is from genome assembly GCA_949750685.1 of Vernicia montana. Lineage (NCBI taxonomy): Eukaryota > Viridiplantae > Streptophyta > Magnoliopsida > Malpighiales > Euphorbiaceae > Vernicia > Vernicia montana. The sequence goes on from CATKHJ010203062.1 coordinate 13,452, forward strand.
TACCCTACCCCATTTCACTTCAAACACACACCAAACATTTGTTGAATCTTCCACTTGCTCTCTCTCTCTCTAATTAATTAGTTTTACTCTCTCTAATTAATTAGTTAATTAAAAATCAATTTTAATTAACTAATTAATCTTTTTTAAAATTCCCATCAATTCTCTAATTAATTAGTTAATTAAAAATCAATTTTAATTAATTAATTAATCTTTTTTTAATTTTTTTTATCCACTTTCAATTAGTAAATTAATTAAAAAATCAATTTTAATTAATTAATTAATTCTTT
>CATKHJ010203063.1:0-13426 GCA_949750685.1 Vernicia montana
TTTCTCTTTTCTTTATTATTTTATTTTTCTTAACGCAAGCAGAAAACCAAATAATAAAGACAAAAATGATGATCTTATTAAAATTTGGACCGTACCCACAGCGGGTTGTCTACGTATCTCCTTACACAGATTAAATTTTGACTGATTAATAAATATTTTGAAGAATCAAGTCCACGTAGTTCTATTTTGCATGATGTATGTGATTTACATTCAAAGATAAAATACTCAAATAAAATAGCACTTCAGTTGATCCAAGTTGCATGGACTAGCAAACTCTATTCCATCTAGATCTATAAGAATGGATGCTCCACTTGATAAGATCTTCTTGAGTATGTAGGGTCCGGCCCAATTTGGTCTGAATTTTCCTGTAGCATCGTGCACTAGAGCCCTGATTTCTTTCAACACCAGATTTCCTTCTTCCAAGCCTCTGTTTCTAACCTTCTTGTTAAAGTGCCTTGATATCTTCTGCTGATAACCTTGAATCCGATATAAGGCATCCATCCTTTTCTCATCTATGGCATTGAGTTGATCATGATAGCCCTTTATCCATTCTGCTTCTTCCAACTGACTCTCTCGCATGATTCTAGCTGATCTAATTTCAACCTCGATTGGCAAAACAACTTCCATGCCATACACCAGTGAGTAAGGAGTTGCGCCTGTTGGGGTACGGATAGAAGTTCAATATCCCCATAAGGCAAATGGTAGCTGCTGATGCCAATTTTTGTGATTGTCAGTCATCTTCTGTAAAAGGGTTTTAATCGTCTTGTTAGCTACTTCTACTGCGCCATTAGTTTGAGGACGATAAGGAGAAGATCTGTGATGCTGGATCCTTTCTTTCTTCAACAATTGGATCACCTCTTTCTAAAAATGTGACCCATTATCTGTGATGATCTCGAAAGGAACTCCGAACCGATAAAGGATGTTAGTTCGGATGAAATGAGCCACTCCTTTGGAATCCAACACCTGATATGGAGCCGCTTCAACCCATTTCAAAAAGTAATCAATTGCGACTAGGATATATTCATGACCAGTAGAAGACTTCGGATTTATCCTTCTAATGACATCAATACCTCAAGTTGCAAAAGGCCATGGAGTTATGATTGGGTTGAGGGGAATGGGAGGCTGCCTTTGAAGCTTGGCATATACCTGGCATTTATGACATCTTTGTGCATACTTAGCACAGTCTTTATTCATGGATAACTAGAAATACCCCAGATTTACTATTTTTCAAGTTAAAGCAATTCCGTTCATATGTGGTCCTTCTTCACCGCCATGGACCCATTCCATGATCTGCTGAGCTTCATCTTCGGTTACACACCTGAGGTGTATATTATCCCATGCTCTCTTGTACAGTACATCACCATTCAATATAAAGTTGTTGGATAGCTGCCTCAGAGTTCTTCTTTCTGATTTGGTTGCCCCTTCTAGATATTCATCATTCTGTAGATAGTTGAAAATATCCCAGAACCAAGGTTTCCCTTCTGCCATTTAAATATTCATACACATGATGTGATAACCGGGCTCCCTTTTCACCTCAATGACAACAGGTCTGATTACCCCTCCATCATTTATATCCCGTATAGATGCAAGTGTGGCTAAAGCATCTGCAAAATGATTCTTTGCTCGGGGCAAATAATGGAATGATAGTTCAGTGAAATTTTCTGCAACATTTTCCAAGTGCTTATGGTAAGGAACCAAATGCTCTTCTATTATTTTCCATTTGCCAAGGGCTTGGGACACAATCAGATTTGAATCCCCATAAACCTCCAAACAATCAATTCTCATATTCACAGCAACTTCCAACCCGGCTATGCAGGCTTCGTATTCAGCTTCATTATTCGTCACTTCGAAAGCTAGCTTGACAGCTATGGGTAAGCTTTCTCCATTGGGAGTAACCAGGACAATTCCAGCACCATATCCTTTGTTGTTTGATGCACCATCAAAGAAAAACTTCCAGACCTCAGGCTTAAGTTCCGCGATATTTTCATCAGGAAATTCTGGTTCAGACCAATTACCTTCTACAGGGGCTACAGCTAATTGATCTGCTATCACACTTCCTTTTATGGCTTTCCTCTGGACATACCTCAAATCATAAGCTGCTAGGACAACTATCCATCTTGCCATATTACTGTCAAGAACCGGCCTTTCTATAAGGAATTTCAAGGGGCTCTTGTCAGCAAGTACATGAGTAGTATAGGAGCTCAAGTAATGCTGAAGTTTATGGCAAACCCACACCAAGGCAAGACATAACTTTTCAATCTGATTATATTTGAGTTCATGAACGAGCAGACGCTTACTCAAGTAATAAACTGCATTTTCCTTGTGGGAATTAGGGGCGTTCTGAGTAAGCATTGCCCCTAGTGCTTCTTGGGTAACAGAGAGGTATAAGAGTAATGGCTTGCCCAGCCTGGGGGGCTGCAGGACAGGGGGGTTCAAGAGATATTCTTTGATTGTCTCAAAAGCTCTTTGATAGTCTTCATTCCACTGATTAGAGGCTCCCTTCTTCAACAGTTTGAAAATGGGCCTACATACATCAGCCAACTGAGAGATGAATCGGCTAATGTATTGGAGTCATCCTAAGAAACCTCTAATCTCCTTTTCTATCTTTGGAGGTGGCATTTCTAGAATGGCTTTTGACTTGGCTGGATCTACCTCAATCCCCTTTTTATTGACCAAATATCCAAGGAAAACTCCTGATGAAGCGCCAAAGAGGCATTTTGCAGGATTCAGTTTCAAATTATATTGGCGAAGTCTGAGGAAGAATCGCCTCAAAGCTTTTAAGTGTTCTTCAGTTGTTTCAGATTTTATCACCATATCATCCACATATACTTCAACATCTTTGAGGATCATGTCATGAAAAATGGTGGTAGCCATCCTCTGATAGGTTGCCCCAACATTCTTCAACCTAAATGGCATTACCCTGTAGCAGTATGTACCCCATTCAGTCACAAAAGCAGTCTTCTCCTTTCTGGTGGATAGACTTGGATTTGGTTATAACCGGCATACAGATCAGTCAAAGAGACTATTTAAGAACTTGCCATGCGGTCAACCAATAGTTAATGTGTGGTAATGGGAAATCATCCTTTGGACAAACTTTGTTCAAGTCCCGATAGTCAACACACATTCTAACTTTACCATCCTTTTTTGGGACCGGGACAATATTGGCTAGTCATGAGGGGTATGTGATCAGCTCTATAAACCCATTGTCTAGCTGTTTGGTGTTTTCTTCTTTGATTAGCAAAGACCATTCTGTCTTGAGTCTTCGCAATTTCTGTTTGACAGGTTTGATATGTTCATAAGTGGGAATTTTGTGAACTGCTATACTCGGATCTATCCCAATCATGTCCTTAGGAGCCCATGCAAAACAGTCAACAAACTCTTAGATCATCTTGACAGAGCCATCCCTGTCATAACATACAGATGCAATGAATGTAGTTTTGGGATTTTCATTAGTGCCAGTATTAATTGATTCTCAGCTTGCATCATTTTTTTTATTTCATTTATCTATTTTTCTAATGCATTAATCAAATTAGATTCAAGAGATGAAAAAGGAACAGGAGACACAGGATCATAAGAAGAAAACTGGAATTTTTTATTGCGGATGAAAAGATCGTTGTCCATAGTTACATCAAAATTGAAAGAATGATGATTATTTACAGACTCAAAGGAAGAAAATGAAGAACAAGACTCAAGGGACTTAGAATCAGACTCTGGATCAGATAAAACTTCAGAATGGCTACCTTATCCTTCAAGGTACCAATTATCATGTTGGTTCTGGGCTGGATGGATCAAATGAGTTGGGTCTATTTTCTTCTCATCTTTAATCATGTAGAATCATACTCTGGCTCTGATAAGGATTCTGGAGGATGGGGTCTTTGTCAGGTTCAAGACTTCTTTTTACTTTTTGAGCCCCTTTTGGTCTTTTCACTCCACCCCCTTTTCCTATAAATACCCCATCCATTTTCATTTCAAGACATACCTTGAACATTTGTTGATTTGCTATCCACTTGCTCCCTCTCTCTCTCTCTCTAACTAGTTTTTCCCACTCAATTAGTTAGCTAATTAAAAATGAATTTTAATTAATTAATTAATTTTCAATTAGTTTTAATCTCAATTAGTTAATTAATTAAAAATCAATTTCAATTAATTAATTAATTTTTCAATTAGTTCTCATCCAATTTGATTAATTAATTCTTTTAGTTAATCCTTTTAATTAATTAATCATTTTAATTAATTAAAATTGGATAATTAAGAAACTCAATCTCTTTTTTCAAAAAAATCAACCTCGTTTTACGAAACGGAACTCTGCTCCGGTAAAACCACTCTCCCACCACATAAACCCACAAAGAAGTTATAATCTCTTACCCTTACTCAAACTCCAAACCAAACCAAACCAATCAAATCTGACCGATTTTTAAACCCCCTTCCACCTCATAGTAGAATGAACTATATGGGTTTTGATCCCCATTCAATGGGGTACGTAGGCATGCTTGGAATTTAACTCCAAGTCTCAAATCCAAATCCCAATCAATCCCCTCCCCATTTTATTTTTCATGTAAATGTCAATTTATACTTTCCTTGTAAATTTCAATTAAAGCAATTAATTATTTAATTATTTTGGAGTAAATGAGTGATCTTGTGATTTCCCTAGTATTCATAAGGGTTAGAGGAAATACTCTCATTTGCTTATGGATGTTTAAATACTTGCTCTTTATTTTCCTCATTAATCTCATAATTATGTCATTCTCATGCATTATAAATTGTCACTAATACTTGTCATCCATGAAATTAATTTTCAAAAGTCATATTAAATTTAAGAGCCAAATTGAGATTATTTTAAATCCAAAAACCTAGTCCCCGAGCTCAACCTGGTTCGAGGACTAGTGACTTTATCCTTGGGTAAATTAATCAAAGGTTAATAAATTAGAGTCAAATTGGGTTTTTTCTTAATTTTTCCATTTAAATAAATTAGGGTGGCGACTCCTGAATCCTTTTCAAAAATCAAATCAATTTTTCGAGGCGATAGCCGCTTCCAATCGTGAGCATCGAAACTCGTACCTTAATCTCCCTTAAAAATCGCTTAGCCTTTCCTTAAGGCATTAAATTTTTTCCGAGCGAGGAGAGGGGCGTTCGGGTGAGGCCTCACACTAGGCAAAAGTCCGCGAGGAAACTCTCTGATGAGAGAGTGAAAGACCTAGAATATGCTAGACGAAAGACTGCGAGGCAGTTTTCTGTTGAGAGAAACAAAGTTCCTAATTTCAAACGAACTCAACAAACACGAGGTGATTCTCTGTTGAGAGAACAATAAGCTTAGCAAGATAGTTTTCTATCAAGGAAACAAACAAGTACTAAACATAAAAGGAAGAAAATAAGTGCCCAGTTCGAAGATAACCAGAAGAGCAAAAGAGACTAAGTACATTTCAAAAAAATAAGTCAAGCTACATAAATGTAAATGTATAAAGTAGTAAAAGAAAAATATAGAATTGTATTAATTGTTGAATTAATTACAAAATAAATTAAAAAAAAAACAAAAAAATATCATAAAGTAGGAGGATGCTGCTGAGAACTTGGGGTTGCTGGAGGAGTTGAAGCAGAAGCAGGTCGGACTGAAATAGAAGAGGCAGGAGACAAGGTTGAACTAGTAAGGACAAATACCCACTTCGGTACATAAGTAAGGACCTCAGGGAACTTCGCAGCACAAGCATCGGTGGCCATATTATAGCAATTAATGGCTCTTACTCTGGAATCTAAATCCAATCGACGTTTGTATTCAGAAGAAGCTAGGAAGTCACGAATGATAGTAGCCTTCTCCTCTTCAGCCTTTTTGCAAAGACATTCAAAGATGTCGAGCTTTATCTTAAGATCGTCAATGTGCTTCTCAGCAACTTCAAAGTTCTTCATCAGAATGTGATAGTCCTCAGCTCATTCCCTAAGATCGGACATATCAGCCTTCAGCTTCTTAGCTTCATATCAGAGCTCCTCTATGACCTTCTGACGATCCTGAAGGTCAGAATTTTTGCTTTTTATTTCATCTTCAAAGTCTAACAACTTGGCATTCAAATTTGCTGATAGCCGCTCCAGTTCGTCCGATTTCTGAGTAAAAAGACCTTTGTAATGGTCTCTCTCTCCTGCTAGCTTCTTTACGTTAGTTCGCAAAGTTTCCAACTCATCTGCTTTCTTCTTCTCCTCCTCCAAAGTAGCTTGTACAGAAGTAATCTCTGACTTCAGCTTCCCCATCACCTTTTGATTAGAAATTTGGAGAGAGGAGATCACAACATTATGTTTATTTATAATATCTTGAATGGAAGAAAATGACCTTCGCACCACAGATCGATATCTGGCGAATTCGGTCAACTTTTCTCCAAATTTTTTGTTCAGCTTCGTCAACTGAAAAATAAAATGAAAACAGATAAAATTAGAAGCGAGAAGGAAAAAATAAGAAAGACATAAGAACAGATGGGTAAAAACATACCTCATCGAGAGTTGACTCAGAATCCACTAATAACTACTCAGGAAAAGATGACTCTATAACAGAAGGAACTTTGTTTATTACTGGTTTAGTAACAGATGAAGTACCTCCGCTCAAAATCTGACCTCGGGGCGGTAAAGTCATTAGCTCGGTTTGAGGCACAAACTCCCTTACCTCGATCCCACCAATCTCAGGTCTGAAGGTGACCTCATTGTCAACATTATTAGGGACTTCATCCCCTACAGGATCCTTTACAGCCTCCACATCTTCCCCTCCTTCCCTAGCAATTACCAAGGCAGGCAGTACATCATCTGCCATAGCTTCAAAAAATAGGTTAGGTCGGAGATAGGAATTACAGAGGAAGGAACAAAATTATCAGCTTGCTCCATTTGATGTATAAAATCATCTATGGAGACATTTTGAGGAGGAAGGACTGTAAAAGTTGTCAAGGTAGCTCTTTTTGAACTCTCAATCGCTGGAAGAGATAAACAGAAAATTAGCACGAAATAAAAAGATGGTGCACAAACATAAAAATGAATAGAAAAATAAACAAAACCTGCTAAATTGAAGAGATCATCACAGCAAAATGTCTGACGAGACTCATTGCGAATAAAAAAATACCTAGCTCAGAGGGCGAATTGACAGTAGCAGCAGGTTTGCAGATCAGGGCGATTTCCAAATGCCTCATCTCATCAACAATTAGACGAGGTGGCACCTTTTGGCTAACTCGTTCAACTATAACATAAAAAATGTCACTATTAACGAGCTGGTTTCTGAAAGGGTTAAAAGTAGTCCGCTCAAAAGAGGAAGAAGAGTCACATGCTGATTTGCGGACTAGCTCAGAAACGAGAAGCTCGTCCTCGCCATCACTCGAAATGGTAATTGGAGGATCTTGAGGTGGAATGGTTGTGAGAGCCAAGGTGGTTTCAGTAATTGGATCCACCTTATCCACTAGCCTAGTTGCCAAAGAAGTCTCAATCACTAACTTAGCAACTGTAGTAGTTCAACAATGATTTTAGTTTGAGAAGAGCTGACAGTTGTTGCTTTCACCAGTTTCTCTTCTTCTTAGGAATAGGCTTGATCTGAGGAGAAGATGCTTTTCTTTTCTCCCCAGTAGATGACTCATCGTCCTAGTCAGCAACATTGGCAGACCGAAGCTCACCAGTTCGCTCCACCAAGATAGGGAGGAAGGTAACCTCATTATAAGGTAAGTGGGTTAAGCCCTTTGACATGTCATGAATTTTCTTGTATGTATTGTCTTTATTGGTAAGCAAAACTGCAAAAACAAGGAGGACAAGTCATTAAAAGTGAATTAAATAAGAAAAAGATGAAGTCAGGAAAAGGTGAAAACTCACCCCTAATCTCCTTAATGACGAGATGTATAGTCTTACCTTGGGTATCCTTAATTTGAAAAGCAAAGTCAAGCTTCCCCATATCATAGGAGCAGTTATCTTTTATAAGAGTCTCCATGGCAATAATTTCTTCAGGAAGTAAGCTCATGGGGATGTCTGGGAGACTATAAACGACCGAAACTTGAAGAGCACCTCGGAAGTCGAAGCCCTCGCCACCTCGGAACTGCTCTTTAATCACCATAGTGGCAAATTTAGTATGCCAATTATTTACTTTATTGGGTTTATTCACAAAGAGGTTTCACCCTGGCTTCGAACTAGTGCACCAAACTTGCCTGTCACTAGAATGAATGAATTTGAAGAAGCACTAGAACATCCTTGCAGTAGGGCGAAGACCCAAAGCTTTACAAACCACTTCAAATTGATGCAAGTCTTGAATTGAGTTCGGCAAAAGCATCATAGGGTTAAAGCATAAGTAATTGAAACACTCCACTAGGAAGGGAGGTAGAGGAAACCTCAAATCAGCTTCTATCTGATGATAGAAGAAGATAATATGATCATTGCTCTTGAACATCTCGATAGTGTCAGGGATGTTAGGATTGACAAATATCCTGTCATAAGATTTGGGGAAATCAACTACAAATTTCTCTTGATCTTCTAAATTCTCAGCAAACCCACTCAAATCTGAGTTCTTCAAAATTTAGGCGACATCCCCCCAAGCATTTTCCAAATCAGTTTTAATATTCTGGTAAGAATTCTCGTCTTTCTTGGGGGTCATTGCAGTATGAGGGAGAAAGAAAATAAGAAGAAATGAAAGTGGGAGAGAATTGAGAAAGCAAAGAAAAGAAAAGGATTTCTGGAAAATTTAAAGAATGAAAGAAGTTTTAAAAAAATGAAGAAGAAAGGGTTTTAAAAAGAAACAAAACCCTAAAAAAATGCACTGAATAATCATTTCAAAAACAGAAGAGGAGGCAGAGGTGAAGTATGACTCTGTAACTTCAGGGCCCGGATTGTGCCACGTGTATGAAAAGTGCTTCAGCATTGAATGATTAAACTTTGGACAGGCACGAAAAGATATGCGTTAGACTTTCAAGATTCTATACAAAAATAAGGGCCTCAAACCGAAGTAAATAATATATTGAGGCAGAGAGAGAGCCAAATCGTCCAAGTAATTAAATAAAGAGTCGAACTATTTCAACCGAAGTTCACAAAAATCCTAACTTCGCTAAAACAGGAAGGCCACCGATAAGGGAAAAAACATACCGAACTGGGTTATAAAGTAAGATGGGCCGGCCCAATCCAATTTACTTAATAGTCAAGAAGCAGTAAGAGCCAAGCTAATATGGAATAGAGTTCATTTCCAAGTAGAAAGTTGAAAACATGAAAACTGCCATCCTAAATTCGAACCGGTCAAGGAAATCCGTACTCGATTCATGTAAGGATTCATATCTTATAAATACCTCAAGAAATCAACCTTCACAGATACATGCACTAATACACAGGCAATACAATACATTTTCCTTAATCTTCCAAATCAAGTCAATCATCAAACTTGACCGTCGGAGTGGCTTTGCTAGGCACCCTGCCTAGTCCACCTTACTCTTGTTTCTTCTTACAGGTCGCACCAGTTCGCACTCAAACTCCAGCAAGATTGAACGATTCCACCTCGGTCGGAATTAGCTTCATCAATGTTTATATACCCTTGAATAATTTTCTCTACCAATTTAAATATATCTTTACAATGATAATGGAATAAAGGATTAATAAAAAAAAATTGTGATATTGACACTCCTCTTTGGTTTCTAGCACTCTCACTAACTCTTTTATCATTAAACTTGACTATAGTATGAGGAAAGAATATTTAATTTAATTTTGTTTATTTATTATTATTTTTAATTCACACACACACATTATACATGTCCATAGGCTGAGACCCGAATCGGATCCCCGAGATCATGTATCGGAGTGCAAGTCATCTCTCCTCAAGCAAAGTGGAAGGTGTTGGTGGTATCCCACCACCTCTTCGCCAGAGCTTTGATCAAATTCATATTGGCACGGTCTTATCTCTTCACCCTCAGGAAGTCGATGAAGCCGGTGGGCTCCAGCAATGCTCTGACGCTGCTCCCTAGGGTAGCATACTTGGCCACCACCTTTAAGTGGCACCATCTGCCTATGTTCTTAACTATTTTGGTCTACAGTGAACCAGTAAATATGCACATGGAAATGAATGACATGCAGAACATACAGCCAGTGCAAGTTAAAAAGAAAAAAATTAAAAATGCTAAACGCCATGCACCCATAGTATGAGACGTGCTCCCGAAGGTCCCGTAAAAGGAGAGATGGATCATGATTATCCCTGGTTGGCTCGTATAGTCACTCTCGCAATCCGCCTACAGACAAAGTAACAGTGCGATGAGAAAAGGAAACTCCATATCTAGATTCAGAGGCCATTGTTGTGGAATGCTGAACCTGAAAAGCAAGATAAAAGGTAGGCAAGAAGACGATACTATTAAAAAAAGGCAATTTGTTAAAAAAAAAAGAAAAAAAAAAGGAATTTGTTAAAAAAAAAGGCAACTTATTAGAAAAAAAAAGAAAAAAAGAAAAGAAGAAAAAAAAAAGGAATTTATTAATAATAAAAAAAAGATGAATGAAAGAATGAATGAGAGGAAGCTCACTTTGAGCTTTCAAAGTGAAGTATAGGCAGGCAACATTGCAAGTAAGCTAGTTATAATAGCTTGCTTACACAGTGCTTATATAGTGTTCCATAGTAAAAAATGTCTTATAATTATCCAACTGCGTAAAAATGCATTTACAAGTTGTGAACCCTTAATTTTACACCCCAAAAATAATAAATAATAAAAATAAATAATACAAAATTATTGAAAAAAGGAAGTGTAGCCTGCAGGTGCCGTAGGGGGCTCCTGCGGTACCGCAGGCTGCCCCTGCGGTAGCCAATTGCTGCCGCAGGTGGCCCCCGTTGAACCGTAGGGCTAGCCTACGACAGCTTGTCCCTGCTCTTTTTTCCCACATTAGAATTCACAAAAAATCACCCCCAAGCCTCTCTACTATATATTTAGTCCCCTAAGTTAGTTTTTCTCACCTCGGAATCACCTCCTGACCTCGTGGTTTGCTTGATTAGCCTTTGCATCAAGCGAACCATCCCCATAAGCTTGTTCCACCAAGGAACAAGCTCCCTAGTTTTAAATTTTCTTTTATTTTTATTTTTATTTTTGCTTTGCTATTGCTCCTTGCTTTGCAAAGAAAATTGGGTTGCGACTTCCCGAACTGACCCATCGAGTCAAAGGTTCCCCGCTGTCCGAGGCAAGCCCGCCGCCAAGTCTCCAAAGTCGCTCAAGCGCAAGGTTAGTTAATTAAAATCTGAAATAATTAATTCAACTTGGTAATCAATTAAAATCAATCTAATTAATCAACTCAACTCTCAATCAATCAAAACATGATAAAGTGGTTTGACTAAACAAACCCCTTCGCAAGAAGGGAGAACTGTATGAGTTCTGATTCCCATTCAAAGGGATACGCATGCATGCTTGGTCCAAGCATCGAATCCAATTAAAACTAACCAACTTCTCCCCCATCACCTTCTTCACTTTAATTTCTTTTAGTTTATTATATTGATTTTATTAGGATTAGTTTAGGAAATGTGTGACTTCCCTAGAACCCATAAGGGCTAGAGGAAGTATCCCCTAATTTGGATTTTTGTTGTAACTTTAACTTATCTTTCTCTTTCTTTTATTTCCTATTTTTTTTTTTTGTTTATTTACACAATCATGCTTTTATCATATTGTCATACATTATATTAATTGTACAAATATTATTCATGAAATCAATTTTAAGTCACAATTTTATTAAATGCCAAACTAATTAAAATAAACCGAAAACCTAGTCCCCGAATCCTCTTTGGTTTCGAGGCTAGTGATCTTTTTTCCTTTGGGATATAATTAGAGTCAAAATGGGTTTTCACCTTATATTTTCCCAAATAAAAATAACGTAAGGTGGCGACTCTAAAACACTTTTCAAAATCAATCAATCTAAGCTCGAGGGCTCCATCGTGAGTTTGAGACCAAATGAGCATTTCGATTCCCTCTATCGGATCGGACCGGTGTTCGGGTAAGGCCTCACACAAGTCTATTTCAACTCATAATTCAAATCCAAAAGTTCCTACATGTTTGTATGATTTTTCTCTATCCATAAACACCTCATTTGCCTATCTTCTGACTAAAGGTGCATTCCTTACACCAAAAAAATCAGAAAATTAATGAACCCAAAAATTCATCAGTCTCTCAAATCCGTCCAAATCAGACTCCAAAAATTATTAGAATCACTTCACTGTATCTGGAATCATTTTCTGTTCCCAGACCTATCAAAACTCTCGACTTTACACTCATCAAAACTGTCCAACAGATAGACAATTCTAATGAGGGGGCAACTGTGAACCCTCACTTTAGCATCTCCAAAATTATTTTTAAACTCTCCAAAGCTGACCGGAATATTTTTCTATCCAAATTGACATTTTTTCGACCTCTAACGGACTTTTTGTACCAGATAGTGTTTTCTCAAAACTGATTGCCAAACTGTCTGATAATTAATTTCGAATCCAGCATCACTTACTGGTAATTTTCATAACCTAAAAAGCCCTGAAAACAGATCCAAAAACTGAAAAACCTTGAAAATAGACCGTTTTGTGTGCATCGCCGGTCAGAGCAATCGGCGGATTCGCCGACCTCCCCGGTAGAGTCGCCAGCCACTCCGGCGACTGCCTCTGGGAAGGCCGAAGGCTCCACCTGGCGGAGCCTCTACCCCTCTGCGCGGAGCCTTTTTGCTGCGCCAAGTCTACCAGAGGCTCTACCTGAGTTAGAGCCGCTTAGACGTGCGGCGGATCCATCGGGAAGGCCAGAGGCTCCACACAGAGCGTCGGCTAATCCGCCCGCTGTCCTGGCGGAGCCTCAAGCTTTTCCGCTAGCTTGTTCCCCTTGCATCCAAAATGACATTTTTACCTCCTTTCAGCTCATTTTTTTAGCCCTTTTGACCCTCTTCCTTTTGGTATTTTCCAATGTTTTTAAACCCGGCTCGATCTTAAAACCGGTGAAGGCAGAGGGTCACGGGTCAGAGGTTCAACCGGGATCGAACCGGAATTTTAAATAAATTAATATATTTATTATTTATCTGTTAAAAAATATAATATACATATAATTAAAATTAATAAACGTTATTAGAGTAAGTAATGAACATTACTTAGAAGAAATATGAATTTGAGACAATTACTTAGAAAAAATTATGATAAATTAACTCATTAAGTGGTCATTTCGAGATCCAAATTCGGGTGAGTTCCACTACTCGGTAGTGGAAAGTCTACTCGGATTTGTGCTCTTCTACATAAGAAATATGAATTTGAATATTCATGTACTCAAAATGGTGAATGGGTGAATGATAATTTGAAACTTAAAGTAAACTCTATACTAAGAAAAGTGAGGGAGGAGTGAGTTATCCCACATTGGAAAAATGCAAAGTTAGAATGATGTATATATTCAAAAGCTCATCCTTTCAAAGTTAAGAAAGTAGCCAAGAAGGCTCTCTCTCGCGCCCCTCGGGG